>JADDOH010006545.1:0-212616 GCA_016648135.1 Agrypnia vestita | reverse complement strand
TAAAAACATTTGTCAGTCAATTTAGATGTTCGACATTCGTAGTGAAGTACCTATTATGTATACCGACGGAGTAATTCAAATTTAGAAAATATTCCGCGACGTTATCGGGCCGCCGTTGCTAATCAAACTTTTGTAATGATTCCAATTTAAAAAAACCAATAAAATTTCTAAAAATCCGAAATTATACTATAATTATTAATTTTTTTTAACGAAAATTTGATAGATCTTCTTGATCGTTGCCACGAGTCTACTTGCCAAGTTTCAGCTCGATTGGATCACGGGAAAAGGGTCAAAAATCGATCCAAAGTTTTTTTTGATGGCAAGCCGGCAAGCAAGCAAGCAGACGCCACGAGTTATTATAGAGGGAGTAAAAATACAGCTTTGCATAAAATTTTGCTTACAAAATTGTCAAAATGTTGTGGTTCAAGAATCTTAAATGTTAAGTAAACGCCCAATCTTATAAAATTCTAATTGCGAATATTTTTATAGAAATATTGGTGTCAGAAAAAATCTACCCTTCATTCACAGTATTCCCACCATTTAAATGGCTGTCACGCCTCCGAGTTCACTTATTGATGGTTCGATAAAAACATCCGTTATAAAAAAAAGATTAAAAATGTGAGATTTCGTAATTACCGCAGCGAGCATTAACATAAAGCATTCAAGAGGGTTGTATTACACAGATGAAATATTTTTTATTTATACGCCTTCTAAGAAATATATATCGTAAGACATATATTTAAATGATATCATCTGCCGGTGATAGACATCTGATAATAATGTAATTAACAATAAATTATTCTCGGGGTAGCATCCTGTCTTGGGTCAGTTGAGCGCACGTTAAGTGCAGTCGTTGACTTCAAAAGAAATTACATGTTACGGCTGGCGGTTACCTTATTATTTAAAGATGTGTTCTGACGTACTCAAATTAATTCAACATTTCATGTGTTATCAAGAATGTTTTTGGACCTATAAGCGTGTTCCCCTACAGTGGCGTTATTCTATTACGATATTGATAGTTTGAACTGCGTTCGAGTACTTGCAAGAGAGTATTTATTGTTTATAATAAATTATTATTATATTAACTAAATATAAAAAAATATATATTTTGGCAATGTATATTAAAATGATACACTAAACTTTTCATTGCATAAATATATGCCAGCTTTACATGGGGCTCATTGATTTAAATATTTAAAATCTTTTGAGATGTAAATGGAGAGTAATACGATCTGATGAATAATCATTGTATTCATGAAATTTTGTATCATGATATGTATTTATAATAAATAAATTAAAAAATTAAAAAAACTTGACATTTTTTGACGCATTTACAGTTATAACAAACTCACATAATTGTTTGGGGGAAAATATTATAGGACTCTCAAGAGTCAATAAAGTTACTGTCAAAACTGTTAATTTAAAAATATACAGGCATTTATGAATTAGTATAAAATTTTTATCCATTTTATTTTTGTAAATTTACTTACTTACTTACGCCATTTCCCGATAGATAGAGCGATAAATGGATAGAGCGCCGCACTCTTCTGTCCTGACATACAACTCTCGCCTCATCTACAATCATACATCTTCGCATGCAAGCTCGCCGGTTATTGAGGCTTCTAACGGTACCATCTTCCATCATCTGGTTAATCTGTTGCGGTCGCCCTCTCTTTCTACCATGCCCAAACCACCTGAGCGACCCTTTATAATTATATTAATTATGCTAAGATCAGCTTTACATTCAATCCTTATATCGTCATTCTTTACTCTATCATAAATGGATTTGCCACACATTTGTGAATTTTAATACGACATTATATATTTATATTATTTATATAATATCATTTATACGCTTAATATATCAGAACACACAATAAGTTGTTTTGGTATCACAAAGTTTAGAGCAACAATGTTTGAAAGCCACTGACAGAATACACACACAACAAACACATTCCAAGCACATATTTCTGTCATATACACGTATTTTCACGCAATAAGAAATTTTTATAATGGAATAGTTATAAATTACACATTGAGTTCTGATTAAGACAGTAATTAAGAAAGGAATGTAAAATTGTATTTTAGTAAGCAAATGTTAGAAAATAATGGCAATTGATCATTTGTGTTTAATTTGATAATAATTTTTAAGCTTAGTGACCCGATCTGAGTATTCCGGTAAAATATAATTTCTATCAAAATTTTAAAATTTTCTCTCCCACAAGATACTTAAATATGACATACTTGCACACAAGAGAGATACTTGCATATTGTATATATTTGGTATATAAAATGCATCTCTCATGTCGTACATGTTATTTCATTACATTTTTGTAATTGATGTCATGATATTATTATTATCTAATTTAAGATAATGTATTATTAATTTTATGTTAAAAATTTTTACAAAAATAATTTTTTCAGTAATAGTAAGTTAGTAACTTATTTATATTAATAAAAATAAATCACTTTAGAAAATCACTATTTATCTAATTTTCAGTATGTTTCGGGGCCGATGGTCCCTTTACGAGGATACAACGTACATTAAAAATTAAAATTGGCAGTATAGACATTAATAAAAATAAATAAAAGGGAGTTTAATAACAAAATTGAAATTTACGTGAAAACAAATTTAAAGGGTAACTATTTGCAAAAGGATTTGGTAATTTATAATGTTTAATTTTCTATTGACACTTTTTCTAATTAATTATATATCTAAAAGAAAAATATTATATTATTTGTATAAATCTACTTATATTATTTGAAAATTACACCTACATGTTTCGGAAATACCTTTCCATCGTCAGGGTGTTATATAAATGTCAAAATATCAAAAAAAAACTATTTTTGTTGTTGTTGATATCTTGACATATATATAAACACCCTGACAATGGAAAGGTATTTCCGAAACATGTAGGTGTAATTCATCAATATAAGTAGATTTATACAAATAATATAATCAATTGTTTCTAATATTGCTGAATCAATTGAAAAAATATTACATATCTAACTGTTATCCTATGGTATTTGTATGTAAAGTTTCTTCGTTTCCAAAAGATGATTAGAAATTCAGAATATCTGTTGCCATTTAAGCACGTTGATTATTCAATAAATAGTGGTTTTATACAACTTGTTTTATTTTATCAATAATATTTTTTTCCTAAAAAGAATTCTTGCCACCACTGGACGCCTGGTGGTGTCCGACGTCCAACAAAATACAGCGGCCACTTTCTTACGTGCAAGGGGGTCAACGTCCCCCACCGTTATCTCCTATGTTCCACATTCCAATGTCATTTTATAGCAGGGATGAAGGCCTGGCCCGAACGGCGATCTCCTTTGGTGTTCAGCGCCTGCAGGCTCCCGGCTCTCGGAGGTTTTGGCCAAACTGCCAGTGTTTTCACGCTGCCCACCGGGAGAGGCTTAGTCCAGCCGACGAGCCTGTCGTGGTCTACATTCCTCCGGGGACTTAAGTGCCGGGATCGTCCCGGTAACGACACGGGATGGTGTTTCGCCGCGCTCCATCGGGCGTCTGATCGCAGTGTGGAGTAGGGATGGGTAAAAAATATCGATATATCAATACATCGATATTTTTTTGAAAAATATCGATATTTATTGTACATATATTTTTGGCGATATATCGAATATTGATATTTTTTTTGATATATCGATATTTTTTTCTGGAATAACCGATATTTTTTTCTTGGGCAACTTTTTTAGTTTTGGGTATCTTTTTTCAGTTTTTTTCCGGCAACCTTTTTTTCTTTTTTTGGGTATCTTTTTCACTTTTTTTTCTGGAGACCTTTTTTTGGTCATCGATATTTTTTCTCTCGGATAATCGATATATTCTTTCCGGTGACCTTTTTTTTTTTTTTTTGGTCGCCAAAAGCTTATTTCCCTTACATTTTTGAAAAAATGATATCGATAAATATCGATATATTTTTCGCAATGTATATCGATTATTTTCGATACTTTTTAAAAATATCGATTCGATATGTATCGATATTTTTTTTTCATTTACCCATCCCTAGTCTGGAGGCAGTGAAACAAGCGTACAAGTAAACCCTCGTTCTTTGACCCGTAAAATAGTGATAATTCGGCCAAAATGTTTGGACATTTTTTCACAATGCTATCGAAGATGCATACAAGATCTGTGTTATCTTTATAAAATCTTGAATAACATGGTTGACTCACCCTATTAATTAGAGCAAATAGGTTTAAGCTGTCCTACATACTCAAAGCGTTAAAATAATTTATTTTACCCAAACTTTGGTAGGATTAACTACTTAAAAAACTGCATTGTACTCGTTCCACTTTAAAATACAATCTGTTGAATTCTACAATTTACCTAGACATTTTTATTGACAATTTGCTTTTGTTTAAAATGAAACTCCGTAATCTCATTTATTTATCCTTTTCCCTCCCTCTTCCGAACCTTCCCATTTTATGGATTATCATAATTTAAATCTTTGAAATATTTACTATTTATCACATATTTTTTATTATTTTTTTTACTTAGTTTTTTTTACCAGCTTTGAGGAAACTTCACTGGTCATGCAAAATGAATATTTTGATATTATATAATTATTTTTATTATATTGTACTGTATGTTTCCCAAAAAACAAAAATTTAAACAAAAGTGGAGCCTTATTTCTTAATACTGTTCTTAATACTGTGATTGAAGGTACATTTGTTTGTAGGTACCAATGTACATTAAATATTGTAATCAAATATCCAAAAATGAATTGGTATCAATTTAAATATATGCTTGCTTTGACTTAAAAATTGTGGTAGATACTATTTTTTAAATAGGTTAAAGAAATAAATATTATAAAAACTGTCACATAAGAAAAAATACGTACCGCGAGCATTAAAAACGAATAGGTGTTAAAATTGTAATGACACCCATTTTAATTCCACGTTAAAATACGCATTTTAATATATGCGTTGTAATTGAAAAAAATATGTGTTAAATGCATAATTATACCTATGTTTAAAATATATTCATCAAATGAAATGACGTGTAGAGCGCTGCATTTTTTTAGTGTATGCGAGATTGTATTTATTAAGAGTAACAACGAATGGCAATCATTTTTGTCATAACTTATGTTAATCATTAACTTTATGTTAATGCCTGAAATTAAAAATAATTTTAATTTAAAAGTAACGTAACTTTTAAATTTAAAATAGATTACATCAATCAATTAGAAAGAAAGAAAAAGTATTTAACAACTATTTGATTAGACACCACCCGGAACATCTCCAATCCAGCGAAGTGCGATTTCGCCTAGTAAAGACTTCGAGATTACGAAAGATTTGGAACTCAGTAGCATATATGGTGTAGTATTTTTTTAAATCAAGCATCGATTATTCCACTCTAAAATTTCGTTTGATTTAATATTGTAACGGATTCCAAATCCTTTTGACTAGATGACGCCATTATGCTATCTATTTTTTTTTTACGAAATCTGGTATATACATATATACATTTTTTAAATTTATTTAATCCATGTTAATAAAACCGAAATATTTGATAACCTTCAATCTACCGTGGTAAGTTAAAACGTGGATGCGATGAGGTTATTAATTTTTACTTCATTTATATTAACTCGTGGCGTCTGCTTGCTTGCTTGCCGGCTTGCCGTCAAAAAAAACTTTGGATCGATTTTTGACCCTTTTCCCGTGATCCAATCGAGCTGAAACTTGGCAAGTAGACTCGTGGCGACGACCAAGAAGATCTATCAAATTTTCGTTAAAAAAATAATGAATTATAGTATAATTTCGGATTTTTAGAAATTTTATTGTTTTTTTCAAATTGGAATCATTAGAAAAGTTTGATTAGCAACGGCGGCCCGATAACGTCGCGGAATATTTTCTAAATTTGAATTACTCCGTCGGTATACATAATAGGTATTTCACTAGAATGTCGAAAATCTAAATTGACTGACAAATGTTTTTAGAATTTAATCTTCAAAGCATGAAGTGTCTTATCAAAGCTCAAAACATCTGACATTTTAGAAATATATTAAATTACTGTAAGTTTAGTGTTATGTTATGTTATATGTTTTAATTCGTCTTTAATTGTTGTTATATTTTACAAAGAAAGGGAGTATAATAAAAACTTGGTTTTTATGGGTTACTTTTTTAAACAATCAGTTTATATTAAGTATAATAATTTGTTCGAAAATGAAAAATAATATATTATTGTAATGATCACTTAATTGGGTGTAAAACATAGATTATGTTACCTCTACGTGAGTTTAAATATAATTTAATATTTTACTACTAAATTTTTGAGAGTAACAAAATATCTCATCGAAAGATCCATCGTTGTACAGTTCATCTTGTTAGTACCTAATCAACAAATTATTTATATTTCTACCTAATTAATATAAATTTTGTATAATTATATTTCAAATTAAAGTAAACAGTTTAATACTTCCCGTGTCGATGAGAGATTCTGTTACTCTCGAAACTTAAGTAGGCTAATATAAAATTATATTTAAACACACATTGTTAATGTTTTTCACCCAATTAAATAATCATAAACAAAAAGATATAAGAAATACAGGATTCCTCAAAAATCAATCTTTATAAATATAATAGGGCTTGCCACTTTTTTGGAAAGATACAGGAAAAAAATCAAAATGTAAAATTTTTTTTAAATATAATGTACTTATTTTGTACATTCTCAATATTCAATAAAATAAACTAATAATAATCAGCTAACTACTTGACAGGTGTAAGAGCCGATTAGCGGACAGGCTGGAAGAAATACAAATTGCAACTGATTTAACAACAAGGAAAACATTTACGTACCAATCTCAAGAATAGCGAACCTACTCATTGGAAAATCATGTTGCTTCGTTCGTGTTCATATACGCTGCACTTGCTCACATCGAAAGTGAACAATTTAATGATGATAGGAATAACTGAAGCATTTCCTATAAAAAAATTGCTTCCCATAAGCCGCAAGTAGATACATCTGTATCTATACAATTGTAGATTGACATCGTGTGAAATATAGAAAAGAAAATTACTTCGGGTATGGTTTATTGTTTACGAGCTAATTAGAAATTGTGTTAAAATCGAGTAGATAAAAAATATTTTTAAACAATGCACGGTTTTTAAACGAATAACATTTGATACTTAATACATAGTTTGCATACTGCAGTGCATTCAACATAAAATGTGGGTAAAATCCAGTATTATGTACTTGAAAAATTTGAATATACTCATAATATTGTATATCAAATATATATAAAATGGCCTAAAAAAGTACTTAAAAATTGAAATGATTTACAGGCGTAAAAAGAATATTGCTTTTTTTCCACTCCTCTTCTCCAAACAAAAATATAGACAAGTCACAGAAGAAATAATAACTATAATTAAAAATACAGATATCTCATTACCAACGGCGACATCTGTACTGGTTTATAGCAATGACAAATTTTCGACCGCAACAGGGGGCGGTAGTAAAAATGCTGTCACACAATAAAACAATTGAACATAAAACACGTATTTTTTATTATTCTGCCCGATAGGTGAAGGACATTATTTATGATGCCCGGTCAATATAATTATTTCAACAGTTATTATCGTATTGCCCTATCATATTGGACGTTTTTCAAACTGTTTGGGCATTATAAATAATGTCATATTAATCACTTGGTCCACAATATATATATATAATATAACACAAGATAATATATATTAGATATATATATATATATATATATATAATATATATATATATCATATTCTATATACTTGTCTGCCACCTACGGCTATAAGTTTTAGGGACGGCAAAAGGGCGGAAACCTTTGTTTTTATTGGAATATAAAAATTGAGCAAATTAGCAAAATTAATTCAAGATTAATTTTGCTAATTTGGCAAGAAATTGGATTAAGAAGAAGGACACAAAATACCACTGAAATTAAATGAGAGAAATTTATAAATGAAATAAAATGTCATGAATACTGCTTATTTAGTTGTCTAATCGTCTAATGATTAATGTGTTTTATTTTTTAATTTTGAATACAAGTTCTTTTACATCTAATGCATAATAATTATTCAAGCCTATATGATATTCAATTCTCGTCTAGGAGGCAAAATATCTAGAAACTGATAAATAGGTCCGAAGGATTATATAATACGTTTTGTTTAAAAATATCCTTTCCAAAAATGCATCCATAATCATTATTTTCCATCTGCTGCTGATGATGAAGGCTCCGAATGGCTTTTCTTCTCTTTTGTCTGTTCGTTGTTATTCACCACCATGTTTTTCCGTAGAGTTTCGTGGTTGCGTCAATTATGGGCCAAATCACCCATAATTTTTTTATTAAATGTTTAGACCCAGAAAAAAACACCCTACTTAACTTCTTTTTCAGCTTTCATCTTTTCACCGCTGGATATATAGGTCTTTTCTATACCTTTCCATTCTTCTCTGCGTTTTTCTTCTTGTAGCCAATTATTCCCCTCCGCAGCGGCTACATCGTCGGCCCATCTCTTTTGAGGTCCTCTCTTATTCTCCCAAGGCCTCCACTTCAGAACTCTAAGAGTCCATCTTGTGGCATCCTGCATTGCAATATGCCCTGCCATTGCCATTTTAACTTTGCTACATAATCCACGACATCCACTACTCTAGTTCTGCGCCTAATTTCATCATGGATCTTTTGTCCAAAGTTTTTGACCAAAAGTTCGTGGACATTATGTTGTTGAATAAAATGTTTTTTTTTAGTCGATGAACCTTTGCTTATTTTGACCAAATTTCAGTGGGTCTTTTGTTGTTGGATCAAATTTCCGTGAACCTTCTGTAGGTGTACATATTTTTGTGGACCTTTTGTTGATGGACCAAATGTCCGAGGACCTCTTGTTGTTGGACCAAATGTCCCTGGATCTTTTGAAGTTGGACTAAAATTCTATTGACTTCTTGCCGTTCTCAAAAAAAAGAAAAAAAAAACGATTAAGTGACGTTAAACGAAGTATGGGCAGACAGACAGACAGAGAGACAACGAAATTATTTTTATTAAGATATACTTTATTCAACCACTCAATGTACATTTTTAAAATTAATTTTGGATGATTTTTTTTTTGTCTTCTGTGTAATATTCATTATTAATTTTATTGAATTATTTTTAGTAGTATTAAAAATAATAAATTTCATTTTCTCTATTTTTACATTGTAGGAATCGCAATCGGTTTAAATATGTATCGGGAATTGTATCGGAATCAGTAAAAATTTTGTAATCCTCCCAATAGTGACTAATTCATTAGTATGAAGTTCAGTTGGTGTGCTGATATGATGGTACTGATTTATTATAGAACTAGAAGCGTACAAAATAGTCTTCCGCTCGCAAACAAATAAAACAGATGAAAGTTATTATGATTAATATATGTAGCGATAAAAATAAATGTACCGGAAGATATTAAAGATGAGGAAACCATTAATTTATGCACCGTATTAATTTCTTAATAAATAAGATTGTATGTAATGCACACATTATTAAATGTTGAAAGTTTTTTTTGTGAAACATTGTGGAAATTCATTTTTAATATGTTAAATATGAATTGAATTGAAAAACACATTTTTTTTTTACTATGTATTTTATTTTAATGTTAGAACGTTTTTGAGATCACTCTCAATATCAATAACAAATTTTCAACTAAATTAAAAATAATTACAGACAGTATTCATGGGGATTGGGTGTATATAATAGTGGTGGGGGTAGGGGGCGGAGTTAGAATGGACAGGAGTGGGGAGGTTATGGGTGGTATTTGAATGGTAATTATGTTTTTATTATTTATTTTAATATTATGTATTTCTAGGCTCTCCAAAATATTTTTTTTCTTTATTGCAACTACGTAACAGTGTTAAATTATTATTATCGGACATATGACCCTCCGTTTTTGGATATTCATATATATATTTTGGATATTCATTTCTTAATTTAAGCCAAAATTTTTAATTGCTCTCTTATGTTTTTCTAATCGCTCCTTTATTTTTCTTCCACTTTGTTCAATATAAATTGCGTCGCAATCTTTACATCTTAATTTATACACTCCGTTTTTTTCTTCTTCGAGGATTTCAGATTTATTATTCAATATAAACTTTTAATACAGCTTTTTGTGTAAGTAGCGGGTTTTAACTTTTTATCTTTACAAGAGTTTAATAGCTCCGTTGTAAGTTTTCCTATGTATATTATTCTTCTCCAAGGTTAATTTACACCCAATCCCTGTAAATACTGTCTGTAATTATTTTTAATTTAGATGAAAATTTGTTATTGATAATGAAAATGATCTAGAAAACTAATATTTAAAATAAAATATATAGTGGAAAAAACAGTGTTTTTCAATTCAATTCATATTTCACGTATTATTATGATAAATTAAACATAACACATATGTGTTATCTAAGATGATATTAATAACAAATTTTTAAAACATACTGGTGTAAAAGACGTAGGTACGTTAATTATTACGTTGCTCCGAATTTCTAACGACTGTTTGTCTACTACTTGAAAATTGTATCTACAGAACAGAAATATCACATATCCATATTTTAAAAGAAATTGACAAATCACTCCAATAGAATGTATGAAATTCGCATAAGAAAGACACTGGAATTTATATGTCAAAATAATAAATTAAAAATAATGTAAGATTTGTAATCTTATAAAGAAAGGCACAAAATATTTCCATAATAGAGTCCTGCTGATCTTGTTGTATTCCTTTTATTTACTATAGATTCACTTGTTTGTCATCTTGTAATAAATATATGACCCACTTCATGACCAAAAATCGCTTTGAAATTTGACAAAGAGACATATTCCTAATGACAATATGATAATCATTCATCACTGTAGGTTAGTATTATTTAAAAAATGACATTTAAGTTTTCAGGTTAATAACTTTCGAATATTGATTGTTCAAATAATATAGTTGATTGTAGTATGTATGGTTGTGCATAAAATAATAGTAGATTGTATTTTTAAATTAATTTTAAACTGAAAATTGTAAATATAAATAAATTATAAATAAAATAGAAAATGCTAAGAGTTTTAGTATAGTTTTATTAATTTAAGCTAAGTTGATTACAAGTTTTAATGTGAGGAAGGCTAAAATGTAGAAAATAATACTATATAAAAAACGCTGTTTTATAAAAAAATGATTAAAAAGGAGAAAATATTTTTTTAACAGCCACAATACTGCAAGCGATCATAGTTTATGCGAATGTCAATGAAATCAATGATAATTTTTTCTTGGCGTGAACAAGAAAAAAGCTCCTCCAAGCATTTGAGTTTTGAGAATTCTTCCCTGGGCTACGTGTGGGAGAGGGGGGGGGGGCGGAGTCGAGCTTCGTTATTCTTTCATGTATTTTATTTGGCAAAATTAAAATGGCACAGAATATGCGATAGATGAATCTGCACAGATTGTATTGCCCCAATAAATGGAAGCGATATATGGTTACGCCTTTGGGCACCCGCTTACTATACTCAAGTTCTTTTTTTAATATGAAAACACAAGTGTTCGCCTGCACGTGAGATTGCCCCCGCTAGTGAGTCAGTAAAAAAAAAACGAGCGAGTCTTACAGTTGTCGCATGTGATGTGTAACATTTGATATCTTACATTTAATAATATAACATGAGCAGCGACAGAAATTAACCTCAAAATTTAAAACAACAAAATACGGAAATATTTATTCGAAAAATTATTCAATATTACTCACTTGCATTTTGTATCAATGATCTGCATGTATGTGCATTTCTTAATATTAAATTTTGCCGCACTGTGAATGTCATTAAAGAATTTTGGCGATGTCGATAAAAGTGTACTTTCTTGTCATGATAAAATTATCAAATAAGTATTTGACATATTAAAGAATAAACTTTTAATGTCGTTTCTTTATTAACAGAGCAACACAAGGAGGTTTATTTTCTTTCATTTTGTCAATTTCTCCAAAGTTTGAAAGAAACAAACTTATATTATACATTTATTAATACAGTACCAACCTCTCGAAAAATGGGTTGGCGGTGGTTGGCACCATCAGACGGCCAATTTTATGGCCGCGCGCGCTCATTGGTCAAATGAAGTAGCGCGCTCGTCCCCGCCTTCTTGTTTCCTGTTACAAATTTCCGTCCATTTTCACGAAATCACTCCCACAGGTTGCAGGAAAGCGAGAGGAAAGACGTTACACATCAAAACTATTTTAATCTTGTTCTGTTAAAGTGTACTTTAGTTTTAGTTTAACTTCGAGTTTTCAAAAGATAAAATCAAAAATAAATGAGATATGGAAGTCTTTTAAATAACTTTCAACCCTCTTTACAAAGTTGACAACTTTTTTACTTCAGTAAATCGAAATAAGTAATAGATATTATTTTAATATATACAAATAAGAACTTTCAATAAGAATACATATTTAAATAAGAACTCTACTAAAATGTACATTGTCGTTTACGAGTACGTGAATTTCGAAACAAGAGTGTAACAATTTCATTTTCTGATTTTTTCATTGTTACGTGTTGGGTATGGTCCAGTAAATAAGCTTACTGTATTCGCTACATTTTATTACGCAAATTTATAGCAATACCTTTCATTGTGTTTTGGTAAATAAAAAATATAAAAGTTTTACGATGAATTAATTAAATACGTTACGTTATTTGGTCAAAATTGTGATTTCTTTGAAATGTATTAAATATTATTATATTGCATTAGCTATATTCTGAAAAGTTAAATAAACAGACGGCATTAAATTACTAACATTCATTCCTTTTAACTATACCAGGATACACAACTGGCGTCTGCTTGTCTTTTTTGGATCGATTTTTAACCCTTTTCCCGTGATCCAATCGAGCTAAAATTTGCAGACAGACTCGTGGCGACGATCAAGAAGATCTATCAAATTTTCGCTAAAAAAAAAAAATTTATAGTATAATTTTGGATTTTTAGAAATTTTTAATGGTTTTTTCATACAACTTACTAAGTTGTATGAAGATTCCGACGCGTGTGGTGGACACTAAACCTGATTGTAGTATAATTTAGGATTTTTGGAAAATTTTTATTCCTCCCCAACGCGTAGGTTAAGCGCCAAACCAGTTTCCACTAGTAAATGAAAAACCAACCCATCAAAACATGGTTTTTATGGGTGAGTTTTTTAATGGATTTACACACATGTCTAAGTGATCTCATTTCCACTGCGTTCAGTTAACTTTCGTCCCGGTCCAGGCTTCACTTCCATGCAATAGTGTTGGTACGAGAATTCCATTATGTAACGCCAGTCTTGTTTCGGTTTACATTTCTACTTACAATTTATTCTTATACTATAATAAGTAATATACTATAATAAGTTGTTGCTATGATTAATATTTTAACCACCCTGGTACTTGTAATATGATCCGAAGAGGTCTAGAGGAAATCTGGACTTAGATTCTACATAAATATAATATACTGAATAAATATGCATTCTCTATGTACTTATTCTGCATTCTAATTATTCTGTACAAGTGGTACCTTACTTTAATTAAAATTAAATTAATTTGTCAACATATTGGTGGACCAAAAGCAGTTGCGCGGTGTCAAAACCTCTCGAAATTTATTATTTGGTTATACTAACAACAATACTATGAATCACTCTGGAATCGTCTAGGGTCTCTCGTAATCTCTGGAACGCTCCACAGGTCTCTCGAAACGACTTGGCAGTTATCGTTCAATCTCGAAAGATCGAGAAAGACATTAATTACCTATAAATACAAGGGCGTTACACGATGCGGATTCGTGACGTTTAACGTTTGACATGAGAACGCAGTGCTACCGGCGCATGTACTTCGGCGTTTTTCTACGTGCGAAAATTTAACAGAATATTTAACGGTATGATCGATGCAATGGAATCAGTTGTGATTAGAGTTTATTAGTGCGAATTAAGAAGTAGGTTAATAAGTGTGTTAAGTATTCCAGAAACTTTGTTAATTTAAGAGCAGTGCTCCAATTTAATTTGTGTCCAGTGGTTTTTCGTAATAAATAAAACATTGAGTTTTCATTTTCCTCCCATGGCCACGTCCCATGGCAATATTTGTATTGCTTGATGTCATTAGCATGATGTTTGTTTCAAATCAGGAAAGTCAAATTTCTCCAATAATAAATGGATTCATTTAATATGGCGAGTGGTTTTTATCGTAAGATTTAAATAAAATTTGGTTACAAATTACTTTGAATATACATACTGGTGTAAGAGTAAATAAACATTTATAGTCGTTTACTTTACTTTGTTAAGGTGAAACTGACTAACGAACGTAGGAGTGGTGAAATCCACCAGCGGTCTTAGTATTTGGGCAGAAGAAGTGGTGATATAGAGACGATCTGTGGCTTGTGTCGGAAAAAAATCACTCAAAACTGTGGATCAGAGAACGGAAACAAGCTAACAAAGAATCTTTTTGAGAGTTTTCTCGGATATTCTGCCGTATTCGCGACGATCGGATCCCATTGTATGGTTTATCATCAGGTTGATGATGTTGAGGTTAAGCATTGGCTTGCAATACCGTGTCGAAAACAGGGTATGTCTGTTAAAGAGTTAAGGTTGTTATTACGGTCGTTAGACATATTTAACTGTAACTGGTTGCGGATATTTCATACGAACCGTATTAATCAGTCCGCCCTCTACCTCCGCGGGTAAAGGTCATCCTCCTGATGACGTTGAATAATAATTCAACGAAACGTCGAGAATCGTTTCTCGGAAAAACACACGGTTCATATAAAATATCCGCAACCAGTTACAGTTAAATCGGGTATGTCTGTGTTAAAGTATTCCGTGGTAGTACCGTTTCGGTGACGTTATTTTCACGAGTCTTGTGTTAAGTATTTGTTTCATCTATTGTCGGTTCACAATCTTTGCAGAATCCGCGATGAGATAGGTTTTGAAGCGCCGGGTATCAAGAGGTTTTAAATTTGAGACTATCATCTCTGTTGATGTTCACCGGGGCTCTTAGATCTTGACAAGACGTGCGTGGTAACTCTCGCCTAACCTACGATCTTCGGCTCGGCTCGGAAAAGTGACGGCCAGTATCTCGAAAGTGGTAAGAATATCACAGAAGGAGAAACAGAAGATTTTGAACGACCGTGAAAACCTAAGAACATTTTTGTATTACAATCAACAAATTTCTTTTCTATTCGAGAACTGAGCATTGTTTATCTTCTTCTTTTGGTGTCATGTCAGGTCCCCCCAACGTTGACTATCACCCGAGAGAAAGCGTCCCTGTCCTGGGCAGCACGAAACAGCTCTCCAACACTTCTTATGCCCGTCCAGTCGCGTATATTGCGGAGCCAGGAAATTTGTCTCCTTCCAACACCTCTACTATACTACTATTGTGTATGTATTGGTACTATTTAAATTTACCATTTTTACAATTAATATTTTAAAACAATTCAAAAATTATAACCTTGTTAACAAAAGTAAATAATGTAAATGCAAAGCACACAATGTCGATTATAAAATAAGAATTATGGACACTGAAAGCAATTAGACATATTATAAAAAATAAGGGCTTCAAATACTTGGGTGTCGAGATATCCAGCAGTAATCGACCTCTACGAAGAAGCAAGAGAGCAAGCAAATAAATCCGCAAATGTTGCTGAGAAACGACCACATGCTCAAAGAGAGCAAAGTGAACATTTTAAGACCTATGTCCGCCCAATCATGACGTATGGTATCGAGACAAGGGCTGATACTACCAGAACTAAAAATCTCCTAAGAACAACTGAGATGAAGACATTGCGGGATTGACAATCCGAGACCGAGAGAGGAATTTCGAAATACGAAGGACTTGCAACGTCGAGGATATTGTCCGATGGAGAAGATCTAAAAGATGTTATTGGAGAGATCATGTGGAGAGAGCTTGTTCCGGGAGAGTAGTGAGCATAGCAGCGAACAAGCTGCCGTCTGGTACCAGACTCCCAAGAAGACCGCATAAAAGATGGCGAGATAGGTGGACATCTGAATCCCAGGAACAGGCTCCGAGCAGTGACAGGACGCAGTCCTAGTTGAAGCAAAAGAAGGAAAGGAAGAAGACATTACAAAACGACGTTAAGAAAACCTTGGAAAGGTTAACAAATTATAAACATTTTTACTGTCACTTTCGTGTGTCGTCACGATCATCCATTGACGAGAGAAGGGACGGTACGCTTTGGCCCGTCAAATCCTGTCAAACTGGTTCGGCAAACGTATTAAAAGGTTTTTTTTTTAATTGCAATTTTGTTTACCGATGCAATTAAATTCAAAATAACGAGAGAGATCTGTACAAAAACAGTTTTTTTTACACGCAACGAAGATATTTATGGAAAAAGCAAAAAATTGATCGCAACTTCGAAAACGACAATCCCGACAAATTACACGTAAATTCTTTGCTTGCGATTATTATCAGCTAGTCGGCTTTATATTCCCAGAAGAGCAGAAAACATTTCAAGTTCTCTTCTAAATCTGTTTTTAAGTAAAATATGCATATTTTATGCGGTTCCGACGATTGGTCGGTCAAATGTCGTTTTTTATTATTCTGATCGCTGTTTTAATTGGGCGCGGAGATGGATAACTTCTTGTAAAATACTTTCCCTGAGAAGTTTCGTTTTTTTTATATTTCACAAAATTTTAATACATTTTCGGCATTTTGGTATGTCATTATTATATCATTCTATCGTAAGTATTGAGCATTATATGCATTTTTTAATAATTTTTACATTTAAGAGTTTAATTTCTTTTTCTATATAAAATACATTTTATTTTTTATTTAATTTAATTAAATATAAGGTACAAATACATACGTAGAATAAATTGACTTTTTTTAATACTTTGTACGTATGTAGATCATCAGTGAAGATAAACTCTTGAGTCTGATGAGGGAGACTCAGTTCTTATTTTATATATAGGTACATATGTGAGTCATTTAATAATACGGTAATAAAAGGTAATTTGATAATGAAATGTTGAAGTATTTTGAAAAAGCTATAAGTTTAAATGATTTATGAATTTAAGTTGGATTTTAGGAATTTTTTAATTTTTTAAATTTGTTCTAAAAGTTTATTTATGCAGCGCATCTCGATAGGTAGATTATTGTAGTAGTTAATGGCTTTATAAATATAGTGGTTCTGCATTTGGGTTGTTTTAAATTTAGGGCATTATGATTTGGTTTCTATTTCTGGTTTTCTGTAAGGTTTTTTCTTTACATATTTTCAATATGGAAACTTGCTTGAATATATCATCCACGTTTGGTACTGGAAACAATTTAAAAAGATCTTTTGTTGAAAAGGTAGTTTTTTCAGTATTACTTTAATGACGATTCTTTGTGATATTTTTACTGAGTTTGGAATTTTTTATAAGAACCTCCCCATTCAATATAATTAATTGTATTTATCATTTTCGTTTAAAGAAACATTATGAACTTTAACAAAAAAAAAAAAATTAATTTCTTCACTAGTTTTTTTTTTAAAAAAAGCTAATTTACTAGTGTCGTAATTACAATAAAATACTTTAAGTGAGGTTGTATACAGACTCTGCGGATACGAAATCTGAGTTGAGTCGCAGGTAAGAGGTGAAGGAAAAGGAAGGAAAGAAAAAATATGAAATATCCTATTTAAGAATTTAGAAATTATTTTATAATTCTGCCTCACAAGATTTTCTTTCGTTTTGATTTGAAAAGATAAACCGTATTTTCCTGAACGTTGAACGCGCACTTGAGTCAAATCGTGAGTAATATCTGGAGGCAATTTAATTCACGCATTATGAAGCAAAATGTTCCACCCACTATTTCTGTCATTAAACTGGAACTGTAGAAAAATCGCCAATCAGCGAATCCGAGAACCGATTTCAGAATGAATGGCTTAGAACAAAAAACCGAAAGTTTTTGCTAACTACAATATATATTATTGATTGCATATTGGAAAATCGTAAGTCATGTAGAAGTAACCGCAAACCACGCACTTAGAAAAAATGCTGTGCGGGGAAATCGAGTGAAACTCGAGGGAAAAACACGTGGTGGGATATCGAGAACGTACAGTGGTTTTTAGAAAAGAGTATCTAACCCTAAAAAATTATTTATTCATTCATTCATTTACGCCTAAATAGGCTTTTACATATGTAGGTATATAACAGTTATTTGCAAAAATAATATAAACAGAGAGAAAAACAAAAAAAAGAAAGTGTATATAATTTACATTATGGCGGAATGAAGCGCTCTCAGTATCGCGCCCCTATACTGTGACAGGCCAGAACCAAACACGTCCGCTATGTTTGTATAATTGTTACCTAACCTGTGTATTCTAGGTACTAGCGAGTTGTAGTGAGCATTTGTTCTAGTATTGTCACAGTAAAAAGGCGTCGGCACTCGAGTAGTTCGACTGGGTACATGGAACATTATTAAGGACAAAATTTCAGGGCTGTGGTAATGCGAGTTTACAATTTTATATAATAAAATCAGATCGGATAAAACTCTCCTGTCCGATAGTGGCAATAAACCGGTAAAATATAATAAGTTTGTATAGTTAAGATTTTCTATTGGGATATGGAGACGGAAATTTATGTAGCGTAAAAATTTATGTTGAATTCTTTCTATTGTATGAACATGAGTATTGTAATAGGGACACCAGATAGATGAGTTGTATTCGATTTGACTTCTAACAAGAGAACAATAAAGGAGTTTGACCGTTTGAATATTTGTGAAGGAATTACAAGAGCGCAGAACAAAGCCAAGTGTTTTCATAGCCTTGTTTGCTATATTATTGATCATTTTTGCTATATATCATATGCTATAATATTAATCATTTAAAAATTATTGGACCGGAAATAGACGACATGTCGTGTAATAAGCGAGCCTCAACACAGTACTGCGGACTTCAATAAGACGTATGACTTACTACCGTTGACAATCAGAAGAGGAAGAACCTTTCCTGGAAATCAATTCCAAAGAAACTGTTTTATCTCCGAACAGTTAACTTCTACTGCAATTAGCAGTAGCGTGCAGTAGGCATAACTTTAGGTTATGCTGTCACCGACAACGCTTTTGTACCAGAGCTAGCAGCAGAAACTTGGCAGGTAGATTCCTGATTATGTTATGAGTCTAAAATGTTCAAGCAACCATAGCCTTATATCAATAGTTACGGAGGTATGCAATATCAAAGTTTGAATTCTTTTTCAACATTTCTTACTTATTTTTTTCAAAACCATTACAGTAACTTATGTCGTTTATGAAAAATTCATTCGCTTTAATACAAGTCGAATAAAATGATAAAAAACCTTGCAAAAATTGTAAAAAGTTATTTTTTACAAGGCTTTTATCATTTTATTTAAGTTGTATTGAAGCAAATAAATTTTTCATAATCGATATAAGTTACTGTAATGATAGTTCAAATTTTTGCAAAAAATAAGTCAGAAATATTGAAAAAAAAATGCATTTCCATAACTACCGGTCAAGTTTCAGCTGCTAGCTCTGGTACACCCTGTATATGAAGATATGTTATATGTGACTAAGCTATTATATGGGAAAGTGGGTATAGAAGTCTTTTTGGGTGTTCATAGGGCTTAGGTCTTATTATGGCTGGCTTAAGTGATTACACTACACAATGCAATGTTCACCAATTCCACCCATGATAGTCAACCACATCTATCCAATTTTTGGAAGTTGTATATATGTATAATTTGTACACCTTGCTTCGTATGTTACTACCGCCACCTGCAGTAGAAAACTTTGTCATTCCCATAATCCAGCACAGATGTCACCATTTTAAGCTGAAAACGATCAACTGAAGCACTGCTAGGAATAGTGATTATTAAAACCGCCTATGTAATTAATGGTGGAAAAATTTCTTTAAATTTTTTTACTTTCCTAAAATTTCGAAAATACTTTCTTCTTCTGATTGCAATGAGCTATAAATACTATTATGCATATATACTTTAAAATATTAATACACTCTTAAGGCGATCAAAATCGAAAAAATGTAAGAAAAATGATTCTAACTTTGAGAACAATTCTATTGGAAATACTCTCATATTAAGAAAAAAAAGTGAACTCATTCATTTAAAAAAATTCTTTGATTGTCAATATCATTCTCTAATTTCACATAAATTATAATAACATATGTCTCTAAAAACGCAATTGAAATATATTTTAACATAAGCAATAATGCTTTTTCTTCAAGCTTTCAGCTTCATAATACTGGAATCGAAGGAAAGGTTTCGTACAAAGTTTCAAGTAGCTTTATATTAACTCGTGGCGTCTGCTTGCTTGCTGTCGAAAAAACCTTGGATCGTATTTTAACCCTTTTCCCATAATCCAATCGAGCTGAAACTTTGCAAGCAGACTAGTGGCGACGATCAAGACGATCTATCAAATTTCGTTAAAAATAATAATAATTATAGTATAATTTTTGATTTTTCAAATTTTTAATGTTTTTTTCATACAAGTTGTATGGAGATTCCGACGCATATGGTAGACACGAAACCCGAAAATGATAAAGGGAGTATCGTAAAAAAATTGGTTTTTATGAGTTACTTTTTTTTGATACGCAGTACCCGATAAAGGTAGAACGTTTTTGTATTATCTCAAATAAAATAGCAGATTGAACAATTAAACTCTCGAAAATTATTTAAAAAAAAATGAAATCTCTTAATGAATTTAAGAACGCAGATAAGTTTGACGTTCGTTCCAATCTTGGATTATCAACAATTTGTGCAAAATAAGTATTTATAAGTTTTATAAGTTATTTATAAGTTTTATTCCTTAGCTGTAAATCACATAAAATGTGCGCACGTGGCGCCCTGAAGTGTGGTAATTACCAGCGGTAATCGCCATCAACAAAATCTGTTAGAGAATTGGCAAATTTGATACACGCGCGTTGCACCATACAGACACCACGTGAGGACTGTTACCTGACTTCCTTGAACACCATTTTTAGCGGATGACACGTGTCTGTCCGTAACCTGCTGCAATGACAACTTTAGGTAAATGAGACAACCGGTGGAAGCTTGCTACATTGATTTACATTATCGACGTAGAAAAAAATAGTCTTTCTAAATACAATAATGTTTGTCTGTCCTTAAGCCATGTATTCACTAGGGGACAAATCGCGAAACATTCCGCTCGGCATGTCGCATCAACATCTACGCTCATGTTTCGGGGACAATGACGCGGTCATTTGACGTGTACACACCGGGACTCGCATATATTGTCGCGGAAATGTCATCCGATGACGTTATGATGACAGCTGCAGTATCTCATTTGGCGAAAACGGGGTTCCGCGCAATCCGAAATGTTTTTTTGGGTCGCAATTTCAAATTAACGAGGTTTTACTGTAGTAAATTGAATATTATTAAAAACAAGGTCCTTTTGGCAAATAATTATTGTTTTCCACACGTCACGGAAATGCCGCCCTATGAGGTTATGATGACAACTGCGTATCTGTTTATGTTAATGAGTTTATCGAAACGTAAGAGGAGAAAAAAGAGGAGAATGCGAAATTATTTACTGCAAAGAGAAAGAAGGACGGACATTCTATGCGATCTTCGATCGATACAGCTCGATGAGTTCAAGAACAATTTCGTTCCCCCACATTGTCATCTTGACAGATACAGCGCGTGCGTATTCACTTGTAAACATACCACGTGGTACTGACGCTCCGCGTAATGTTGCAGTGAGCTCGCTCGGGTACCGTGCGCATGGCAACGTTGCCACGGCACGTAGAAATGCTGCGCTATGTTGTGCGCGACGTCGCGGAACAGTGCACGACGTTGCAACGTCACGTAGACTCTATGCCGCGCGTGCTGTTGAGGGACAATTTGTCACCTAGTGAATACATGGCTTTAACTTGCTGGAATGACAACTTTAGGTAATTAGAGTGTGACACAACTAGCGCGCGGCTTATGTTGCACGGTCATGCAAGGGTCGTTATTAATTATTATTATTATTCCGCGAGATTTTTCACGGATATACGGCTAGTGTCATCATAAAAGAACATATCACACAAATTAAAAGATGTGAAAATGATTTAGTAAAATACATAATTTTCTGAAAATTTACCTGACATGCGTCTTTTAAGTTTATTTATTCGCCCGCGTGTTATTTAATTATAAGAGTATCAGTGAAAAATCAATAAAATCGAAACTATTTTGTAATTTTAAGGATGAAGCCTCAGATTTTCGGTCTGTAATAACATAAAAAACAATCGACTTATATTTTCAATTGATTGAGCAACATTGTAGATTGACATTTTTAAAAATATTGATTATTTTATTTATATATATATATATCTACTTTTATCTTTTGCTGCGGTGTCAGCGGCTCAGAGAGATTGTGTTTGATTTTAAGATATTTTAATGGGATTCAAATAAATGATAAGTCGTTTAATAAATATTGGTTATTTTATTTGTATATATCTACTTTTATGTGAGTTTTTTTTCACCAACGTGTTTCAGAAATTACCATTCCATCATCAGGGTGCTGTATAACTGTCGAAAAATTCCAATGAAGTGTCTTTTGTTCCCTGCTTTTCCAAATCATTTGAAAAATTATTAAAAAAATATATATATATATTACTCAAGTTCTTGATTACTCGAGTAATAATAAAGCAGGGAACAAAAGACATTTCATTCGATTTTTTTGACAGTTATACAGCACTTTGATGATGGAATGATAATTTCTGAAACATGTTGGTGAAAAAAAACTCACATAAAAGTACAATACAAAAATACAAATAAAGTTATCATATTTTTTTTATCGACTTATCATTTATTTGAATCCCATTAAAATATCTTAAAATCAAACACAATCTCTCTGAGCCGCTGAAACCGCAGTAATAAAATCGATTTTATTTATTTCCAATCCATTTTTTTCAGAATCAAAGAGGTAATATTAGGAATCAGATAATTTTGAATCCTATTAGAAAGCCTGTTAAATATTGTCGGTGTTTTACTTTCACTCTGCAAATAATATTGTAACACTCAGCCACATTTTGATAATAAATTCACACTTTCATTAAAATCCCGATTAGCAGATTAACAGATGCATTATTTCCTCGAAATGGTAATTCATGAATTGCAAGAAAACACGTTACATAAATAAGACGTTGGAAGCCTAAGCGCTTGTTCAGACACAACGGGAACCGTGCCGTTTCAGAATCGCACGAGATCCGTGCGGGTCTCATTTACCTAGGTTTGTATGGGATCGTTCAGACACAACCGTGCGGTTAGTCAACCTCTGCGGTGCCCGCAACCCAACCGCTAGAAAATAGACCCGCACGGCGCCCGCACGATCCTATTACTATGGGGCCTTACGAGAGCGTTCAGTCGCGTTGCGGGCACCGCACGGTTCCATGTCACAACAGGAGCACGCGTGGATTCTCTTTTCTATGGTTATGGATCGCTTTGACACTGAACTTTTTATTGATGAAGTGGAGAAAAGACCTGTAATATGGGATCTTCAGTGTGAGGATTACTCAAATATGCCAAGAACCAAGCTTGGCAGGAGTTGGTGGAGATATTTGGAAATGGTGGAAAAAAGAGTATTTTAGAGAAGTAGGTATTTATTCACCAAAAATGAACTGACAGAATGATATTTATGTGTCTTGCCATGGAACACGGCCGTCGTTAACAAAGTAATGAGCGAATATATCTCTGATATTCAAAGATGGAGAACGGCACCAGAACTGTCAAACTGACGTTTATTTTCGCGCGCACAAATCGCTTGTTAACCGCGGCTGTGTGAACAGATGACACAAATCGCGTGTTTTGAAACGTGATTCTGAAACTGAACGGTTCCCGCTGTGTCTGAACAAGCGCTAACGGTATCTATCTACTTGTTCATTATGACGAATAATTACATTTCTACTCTAGTTACATACGTAGAAAAAGTCCGTTCACTTTAGGAAAGCCACTTGCATTAGTGTACATTTACGAAAACTCCTATTAGTATTTTTTTTTGAGTAAATGATAGACGTGAAAAAAATATAAATATTATTTCTAAACCTAAAATAAGCATAGGTACAAGTACTATAAAAAAAGTCATACCGTTTTCTTTCAAAATTAATATGATTTCAAAATTGTTATTATATAAAATGAAAACATTGGCTACATGTTTTTTTTTTAATAAAATACTCTTAAATGGATTTTTTTAATATTTCAGTTTACTGAAAATTTTAACTAAAAAGTGAATACATTTCGCTTATGTCATTGGCATTAATCATTAATAAAATTTATAATTCTCTACGTAATAATGTCCGTCACCTACGCTACCAGAATGCTCAAATAATAATGTGATATAATATAATAATGAGGTATAAAAAGCATAATTCTCTTTTTAATAATGTCCATATGGCACTGACATTATCAAAACGCTACTCTATATAGCGCTGTTCTCCCAGCATTAACCGGTGGCCGAAATGTATAACAAAAGCATGGAATTTTTTATGGAAAAGAAGTTTAAAATAAATAATATATAAGCACGTATAATTGTAATTGTTTTAAAATCTTATAATTAATTTTAATCAATAAGATAAACTATTGTCGTTTGTGTCGGACTCCAAATTCTCATCTAAATTTATATTAAATTGATTTAGTCCGTGGTCACCGTATCGTGATCTTGCAATCACCGTATCTTTAAATAAAAAATATTATACAAAGAAACGACCGCTCCGCGTGACTGCCAGTGTGATACTAAAGTGGACAATGGAGTAGCTTTAAAAAGGAATACCACTATACAATTTACATATTATAGAGGGTATCACTCACACCAATGCAAGCGGCTTTCATAAAATGAACATACTCTATATGAATGCACATTTCTATACGCTAATCCACAATGTAATGAACTATGGTCAATACCATCAAAAATTTATATCATTAAAAATATTGTCCCTTTTGAAACTCTTAAAACAATGTATGTAGCTATGGTAGAACCAATAATTGTATATGGTATTTTGATATGGGGAAATACTAATATAAAAATAATTTGATGTATTTTACCTAATAGTACATTAAATTCTATCTAAAACAAAGGAAAAAATATATTTACGGGAATAAACTGAATGAATATCAATAAATTATTTAAATATAGGCTAATACTGAGTGACCACTATAGTGACCATAAAACACATGTAATGAATACATAATGGATACAAAAGTCACTTGGAAAATATATTGTACCGAGATTCAATAATTATTATGGAAAAAGAACATTACAAGTTAAAATACACACGGTTTTCAATGGTGTGACTTGTTTGGGTTGGATTCATATGCAAAGTAAAAGTGGCATGCAGGGAGTTTATTATGAACAATAGTGAACTGTCTGCGTGCTAACTGTTTTTGTATAATTTTATAAATTCTTATGTAAGCCAGCACTGCTAGTATATTCGTTAGTAATAGAAGAAACCTGCTGATAACTAACTCGTAGTCAGCAGGATCTTTGTTGATTGTAAAATATGTAATAAATTTAAATTAAATAATAATAAAAAAGTATACAGAGACGGTCAAGCAAACAATTATTTTTTTCTGGACCTCTTAGAATGGTGTGACCCAGCAGCGAAATAACCGACTGATAACGATGTTGAGTTTGTTCGTGGAGTTTTTAAGCTTTAGATATATTAATTCAAAAACAAATTTTTGAATCTTGTATGTACGCTCTTTATTAGCCTTCTTTCAAATATTTGAAGGGACTTTGCTGTGGCCATCGACTGTGAAAAATCATAAAGAACATGTACACAAAATGTAAAGAACATGTATATACAACATTAAAAAATTTGGTAATGTGTGTATGTTTTTACGCTGCAGTTGGAAAATTCCATAAAAAGATCACTTAGCCAGCTAACACAGGTCATAAGCCCTGTGGCCACCCTATAAAGAGTTCTATACATGTTTCCCTTATAAATAATTTCGTCTGTGTTATCTTTTAATTCTTCTTAATCAATGATTATCTCTCAGGGGAGTCACTATTGTACTTTTAAATGTCTCTGGGATGCAATTTTGTGCTCATTTTCATTTCACATACTTGGCTTTGTATTCACCTCATTCACTTAAGATTCATATTCTTTGGGGCTCCTCGTATACAGGGTGTAACAGAGTCGAAAATGTTCAAGCAACCATGACCTAATCAATAGTTATGGAGATATGCGACATAAAATTTTGGATTTTTTTTTCAATATTGTTGATTATATTTTACAAAAACTTGAACTATCATTACGGTAACTTAATAACTATCGATTACGAACAATTCATTTGTTTCAATAAAATAAAAATAAAATAATAATAATACCTACAGAAATTTCAAATAGAATGATTTACATTTGGAATTTTAAGGTTTTTATCTATTTGACTTGTATTAAGGGAGAATCCCTACCTAGACAATTCGGAAAAATCGATTTTTAATTTTTTCGTTTTAAAGTTTGAGGTCTTAAAAATGTCTGGTGAAAATTTCAAGCAAAAATTAAAAAAAATAACAAAGTTTATATCTGATAATATCGGCATCCCTTTGTTGATTACGCGCCGCGCAACACGGCGACGCGCTACACGCAGATAGCTGCCAGCCGGGCTCTTTCATAATAGAAACATTAAACATATTTTTATTATGTTTGTGAAGAGAGTTCGATGATATAGGAATTCAAAGCAAGGTGGAGGACTTATATTATGGACCTGGAATCGATGATTTAATGTAAGTTGAAAAATTTCGCGATTTATTCATTACTCAATTTTCAAACACGTTTTACCATGTTTTAAAAAACAGTGACCAAAATATCTCGGCAACCACTGAACCCATTTCTTGAAATTTCTAGTGGTTATTATATACATAATTATCCAGTCTTAGACGTAGGATTTTTTTAAGTGAGTTAGTTTTTTTTATCGGTAAAAGAAACCCGAATTTTTCCCTAATAAACGCTATTTTAAATTTTCTCAAAAATCGATATGTTCAAAAACTCCCACTTCAAAGACTAAATTATAGTGTCAGTTTTGATAATCTTTTAGTTTTTTTTAATTCTGAAGATTACAGATGAAATGCGAGTGATCACCAAGGAGGACCTTTTTTTCGGCAGTCGACAGAACTCAAAAATTTTCCGCCATGTAAAATATTAAAAAAAATAATTAACATTTTAAATAAAAGTATGTACTTTCATATAGAAATGATACCAATATCATAATTTACAAAGGTTTCCTTAAAAGAAATGTATACTGTGTTGTAATGACAGATCAACGTTTTACAAAAAATAAGTAATAAAAAATATTGAAAAAAAAAATGCAAACTCTGATGTCGCATATCTCTATAACTATTATTAGGTCATGGATAATTGAACATTTTCGACTAATATGAAATAAGAAATCTGTAAAGTATTGTGGAGTAGTTCTGTTACATCATGCATATAAGTATATCATGATCGTGTCTCATTCTATTTCTTGTTTACTAATATTGTATATTCATTTCTTTATGAACATCGCTGCATTCCATATATACATTTTAATGCAATCCTACTTAATAAATAAACTATGGTTTCCCCCTCCTCCCTTGTACCTAGGAGACAGTGAAGCGGTTTTGTGTGGATGCCTCCCCGCGCCGCTTGCACTCATACGAGATTAAGTGACGTGGGGAGGATGGCCACTTTAGCATTAAAAAATGCTCAATTGGGTAGCGAAAGTGTAAGGCCGATTTCGGAACTATTGTACATAAAATAGCTCAGGGTATGTGTGGGTATCTTTTCATAATATCGAGCAGAATGGAGAAGGAGATATGCTTTGCAGCAAATCAATGCTAAAATCATTATTTTCGCTCTAATTGAAAGAATAAGAATATGTAGATTGTATATACTCTAATGAGCACTGCAAAGCAGAATTGGGCCGCACGGCTGCCATCCAAAATTTTTCCCTCATTGTCCCGTCAGTTCACTTCTTTATTATTTAAAAAATATACACAAACCACCAAAATATTTTAATACAGAGAGTAATATTTCAATACATTAACACAATCTATAAACATATACAAAACACTAAGTGTAGGGTTGCACGGCTGCCTTTAGCATTAAAAAATGCCAACCTGGCGGCGAATGAGTAGGACCGATATAGGAGCTTTTGCTTATAAAAAAGCGGTGGGTCTGCCCTCATACTCTAATGAGCCTAAACTAGGTGGGTATGCTAGTAGAAATGGGTGAAAAATAACTTTTTTATACTACGCCTGGAGAAAAAACAAAGCAATATGTTTGTTTGTTAGCCACTGATATTGAATATAAAAATTACACATTTTTACTCCCTTTATATTAACTCGTCGCGTCTGTCTGTTTCTTTGATGCAAAAACTTTGGATCGATTTTTAACCCTTTACCCGTGATCCAATCGAGCTGAAACTTTGCAAGCAGACTCGTGGCGACGATCAAAAAGATCTATTAAATTTCGTTAAAAATAAATTAATTATAGTATAATTTTGGATTTTTAAAATTTTTAATGGTGTTTTCATACAACTGAGTAAGTTGTGTGAAAAAATATGTATGATAATTTTGGATTTTTCGAAATTTTTATCCCTTTCGTAGCGTCGCCCGACTCGAGCCCAACGCATAGGTCAAGCGTCAAACCTGTTTCCACGAGTAAATGAGAAAGGGAGTATAATAAAAACTTGGTTTTTATGGGTTACTTTTTTATTACACTTAGTATAACAAAAAAATGTTAACATACAAATATGTTTCTTTCGTGTCTGGCCAGGGTCACAGATGGTCATTCTTCTTTCCTGTGTTCTGATCTTTAGCCATGTTTTTCACGTGCAAACCATGAAATTAAAATGTGCTAATTCCCTACTTTTAAACATGTCGGTATCGATATAATCATCTCTAGTTCTGGATATTCACACATGTGGTGATGATTGTGCCCCAAATATATACAGAACACACAAGCAGAAACTTTTACAAATATTACAATAAATTAAATAAAAATCGATTAGAGTGGTCTATAGAAAATGCACATTCCTAGGTTCGACTTCATTTTTATTGTCATGAAAGTATTAACACAGGTCCGGAGTGTGAAATGTGGAAGTTGTAATTTTTTTGTAAGTGAAAAAAGGGGTTGTTAATATATCAAGTACTAGCTGTAACCCGTCAAAAATGATGGTACTTTTACGTGTCGGTAAAGAATAACTATTAATTTATTTACACGAATAAAATAAAAAAAAGGTTTTTTAAATATTATAAAGAAGTTATTATAATTGGGATACTTACCTGGTATATAAAAGTTATGCACAAAAAATGTATCAAGGAGGGTCGATTTTGAATGAAATATAAATTTTTAGAAGTGAGACCTTTTACAAGGTCGAAATTTTGGCAATACATAAATGTAAAATATTTTAGTCGCCAAATTAATTAATCAATTAGAAAGGCGTACAGAAGAATCTAATCTACGAAAAAATATTTGGTTACTACTGGCAGGTGGTCCGGGTTCGAATCCCGGTAGGTAGTAGCCAAATATTTTTTCGTAGATAAGATTTTTCTGTATGTCTTTCTAATTGATTAATTAATTTGGTTTTTCATTTTCACAGAACTTTGTTCTGAAAAATTACAACTTCACAAATATGAATGTGTTCTTGAATATTTTTTTAGTCGCATTTAAAATAATAATAAAAGTTAATATAACAAACGGTATAAAAATATGCAGTTAGGTTAGGTTAGGTTATTTGCTCTCTATTGTGCTCTGCGTCCAACGTGGCTATATCGTCTCAATTGCCTTACCTTCATCTTGCTATTAATTTTTTATTTTGTTTCTTAAGAACATTCCGCACGACCAGGTTAGGAGAATTTTCTTGTTGTTTTTAAATATTCTAGACTTTGAGGCGACCCTGATGTTCCGTATTTGAAAAACGTTGCGTGCAACGGATACCCGCACCTGTAACGGATGATGTTTTTTCTACTTAAGTTTAATATAATTCTCATATCGCTGAACGTGATAAATCGGACAGACGCCGTCGGGAATCGCTCTGTTTAACAGCGTCTAACTGTGCCAGTCGCTTCGCACACCTACTTGTTTAAGTATAATCAATTGAGCATCCCTAATAATATATAACTATTTGGATAGAAGTTATTTCAATTTACTAAAAGGCGCTGGAAATCATTTTCATAAACGTGTACAATGCTAGTACAAAAGTTCATCAGAATCGAGGTTAGTGACTTTAATTTAATTTAATTTTAATCACCAAGAAATCGAGATGATTTGTTTGGAATATTTTGTTCTTGACCCGAGGCAAATATACCTTGAAATCACACTTGTAAAATTCCACAAGGACAAGGTAAATTTTAAGCGTACACAACAAACACGGGTTACAAGGCTGGCAAATGCAATTAATTTCGAGGTACCTAATGTGAAAACGTATTTTGGACAAAGATAATTTAATTTCACTGCCCCGCTTGTTTTTATCAACAAGTTACCAAATGAAACTAAAACAATTAAAATACACAAACCTTTTAAACACCGTGTCAATAATTTTATAAAAATATCAGGTAGAAAGGTATGCTGAAGAAGTGATCCGCCCTTGAACTCTAAATAGGCAAAATCGGCTGTATATAATTTCAAGTATACTCTAATATAGTATTTATTTTTTATATACTTAAATTTTTATCTTAATTTTATATGTATATTTTCTTTTCTTTTAGATTTATGTATTCTTATGATTTTACATATTACTAAATTCTTTCTGCTTTCTTTTTTACGTTTATACTTCTTTACCATTGTTACTTGTTACTATTACATAACTAGCAAATGAGAATAACTCGTATTACTGTATAAAATCGTAAATAATTATTACAACAGTTCAGAACTAACGCAGCTAATTTTTTATCACATCCCTTCCAGGAGCACTAGACAAAGTATATCGTTTCATTGTGACAATGTTAGTGTAAATTATCTTTATAGCTCACCTATTAGAAGGCTCCATAGGTTAAGAAACGAGTATGGCTACCTATCGGATGTTTTTTCGGAAACACTAGCCGCCTACAAGAAACCTCTTCTGGACGAATTCGGTCGTTTATAATTGGTTATTGATGTCATGTCTATCTCTTGTTTTTAGATTTTTGAATTTTACATTTCATTTTATTTTACTGTCATTTTTATTGCTTCTTGATTTTTAGATTGGATTTGTTTACAATTATTTCATTTTGTTGTAATTTTGTTGCTACTTGAATTTCAGACATAATTATTTTAATTTGTTGTAGTTTTATTGATTGTTGACATTCATATTTGATTTGATAACTATTATTTCATTTGATGTAATTTTGTTATACTTTTTGTTAAGTAATGTTTTATTTTTCTTCATATATCACTTTATTAATTGTTTTTGATAGAATTATATCTTATCTCCTTTTTTATTATTACCTATCAATCTAAACATGTTTATATATATTGTTTCTTTAATGGTACGTTGTACGGTGTATTAATTAATTAAATAAATAAATAACTACCACAGAACAGGTTTTACCTAGTGTGGCAGTTATTAGTAACTTATATTAAAACAAATGTAAAATAAATAATGATCAATTTGTTTAGTGGTTTAATTTGCCATAAATAATTCTGTACTATTGATTGATACAATGCACAGATGAAATGAATTAATTTGTATGCATCGCCCGGAGATATTAAGTTTCTTGCGCTCCCTTCTGTGGTGCAGCCGGCGACGCAGTTGTCACCGGTGGTCTCCTCAATACCGTCATCGGATATACCTTTACAGTACCTTTTACGACAAAAGCATTCTCCACACCACGCGAAAGTGGTATCGCTTTCCATTTATATGGTGCGTTTTAAGGTTCAAGTATGGGTGACCGTAACAATGACTGATATTACAGAGGATATCCACAGACTGGATTTTGAAAGTAGAAGAGAAAGTACGAAGGATTACGCAACGATACTGCACTACTTCACTCCAAAATACGAAACTGGATTATTAAGTTTACATTTAATTGCAAAAACTATCGCCAGAGCACGTAATAATATTCTGCACGTTCGCATGGACACATTAAATACATAACTAATGCATATATTTAAGTTGTCCTCGTCGTTGCCTTTCCTGCGGGCTAAGTGGGTGTGCGTTAAAATATTTTTTAAGTGTCATAATCAATAATTCATCTCTATTTCAGCCACTCTTAATTATAGCAAATTATAACAAATTGTATCACAAAATCATAAAAAAAGCTACACGCAACAGTATATAGAACGATATGAAAGTAATGTTGAGACATGTTTTGGTTTAATAATTTACGACAGCTCTTAAATAATGCTCTGCCGAAATTGCCTGGGATTCCGTTTATAAGAATTTTACGCCAAAGTAATCGACGTACAGTGAGTGTTGTTATATAATAAGGTAATGGGAACTCAGTGACTTATATTCTAGGTCTCTTAAATACAGTCATCTGTCATAGAATAATGCTATATTTAAATGCTCAATGCATTACAATTTTTATGCGTATAAAATGCAAATATAATAATAATAGCCTTTATTCAGACATTAACATTTAAGATTTGCTTGTGAAAAGTTAGACTGTCATACCATGGCAGTTCCATCTGTATACCTTTTGGCAATTTCCTCCATTCCTCCCTATCTTGTGCTATTCTGGTCCAAGCGCCACCTGCTGTAGCCTTGATATCATCTTCTAGAAGGCCTGCCTCGTTTCCTTTTCTTTTCTCTTGTGAACCAATACATTATTGTTATTGACCATTTCTCTGTTCCCCTGATTCTATGTTGAGTCCATTTCCATTTAGGCCTTCTGATGGATACTATAACATACTTCTCTCCATAGCATTTTGGCAAGATTCTAGCTTTCTTTCGTGGGCTTTAGTGATCGCCCAGGTTTGACAGCTGTAAGTTAGGACAGGCAGAATGCAGGTATCAAAGAGTTTTCTTTTGATGTCTATGCTCATATCTCTGTTCTTCATGATTTTCTTTAGATTAATCGACGTACAGTGAATGTTGTTATATAATGAGGTAACGGGAACTCAGCGAAATATATTCCGGGTCTCCCTAAATAAAGGCATTTGTAATAGAATAATGCCATATTTAAATGCAGAATGCAATACAATTTTTATGCGTATAAAAAGCAAAAAAAAATAATAATAAAATAAACGTGTGGCCGTATCCTAGGAATGAGATGAGTCTCAGAGAGCTAGTTGAGATGAAACTCAACATCGTGTTCACTTGTTAAGATTTTGATTTTGGATAATGTTATTGGCTAATATAATCCATTTATTTAATGCAGTGCAACAATGAGTAACTTTGAGAGTAATTTAGTTGTCAACCGAGTTTTTTCTTTCTTGGAGAATTACCCATTCACATTAACAACATTAACCTGTCGCTTTGTTAATCTAACATTAAGGGCCTGTTTGATCAAAAGTTAGAGTAACAGTTAAGCAAAAAGCATAGATTTTTACAAAACGGGTGTTTTGATTGGTGGAGAATGCAAAAATCTATGCTTTTTTCTTAACTATTACTCTTACTGCTGATCAAACAACAGGACATCAGCTTACCTAAACCTACACATAAGCTTTGTAGTCAATATGTGCAAACGTATATCAGACTACTAAAAATTAGTATTATATTTTAAATAAACCGTGCACTAAAAATCTAGGATAATAAATCAAATATTACAATGTAATTTATCGGAACATTATAAAATAATTTTTTACTTTTTATTTATTTCTACTACATAAACGCTCCTGCTAAAGTCGCCGACAGTGTGATGTTAATACTTTCCGTAGTATTGTTTATAAAAAATATATTTATTAAAAATAAGAGATATAGTGAGAAACATGATACAGTGTATACGAGAAACTACAATAAAAATGTTTCCGGACAATTGTACGATTCGGAGTACCTATTGTATTTTTTATACATTTCTATCTAATTTAATCGACCAAATTCCATTCAGCAATTTGTGTCTACAATTATTAGGTACTGACACGGTAGATTATTTAGGTTTTTGAAATACTCATAAGAACTTATTCCTAAAATTGTGTTGAATGATTTTTGTTGGTCTGAAAATTATTCTCAATTTGTTTTATCATTTATCATTTATTATTAATTTATGGTTGTAAGTATATTGTGTAATTATATCCTATTAAAATGTTCACAAAATATTCATACTTTGTACTTTAATGTCATTCTAGGGCTATTAGGGTCATTAACGACCTGTTGACGGTCTGTTTGTTAACAAATGAAATAAAATAAAAATAAACATTTTGTAAAGATAAAAATGTAAGCACAACTACAAATTAAGTCATTAATTGTATTTATATTATGTTTCAAGTACGGGGAAATATTTTATTACCTGCTTTAATCACAGTTTCCGCTTATTTAAATTATTTTATTTACTTGATGTTATTACAGTGTAGTAGACAGATGTAACATTAAAGTGAGTAATAATTTGTTGTAATAGCATTGAAAACATTGGCGTGTAAATACCGTACAAATCGATAATAATGACGCAACGTATACTCTGGTGTATTCTGATTGGTTTGCGTTATCTTAATCATGCCCTTGACTTATTTGAAATTTGATAAACGAACCCCCCTATTCTCATCACTGTACTATCTTAACAATCACGTCTTGACCGGTATTATATAACATTGTACACTTCGTCAATTTTGACGTGATTACATTCGACGGGTGCCTTGACATTTCTCCAGACTTTACACCAAACGTTACACTTTTTATTTAATTATTTTATTTTATTTATTAGAGACACTAACATGATAATGGGTACATGATACTCAGATAATAAACATTATAGTGAAGACTATGCCCATTATCCCAATTACAAGTGTCTTCGGCACGCTCTAGTAACATGTATTTTTGTAATTAATTATATTTTACACGTACATTTATGTATATTATATATTTTGTATTTGAGTGTAGTGCGATTAGTATTTAATGAATGATTGATTTAATGGATCTATAGGTTCATGTCGTCGTTTAGAAAATGGATGTTGTGTATGAGTGAGTTTTTGAACGAAGATAAGGTGTCTGCAAGAATATCAGCATTAATGTTAGGGTCAGCACAATACAAATTGTATGTGCGACACAACCTTGTAATGGGAGAAAAGTAACCGACATTATTAGTGCGCTGACTTATTCTGAAGAACTCAGGGTTTCTTATACGGGGTTTAACATGCAAATTTATATCAGATAGAGAGAGAGAATGAATAGCTCCGCTGAGAATCTTGTGTAGCACAATGAGATTGGATATTTTCCGTCGGGACTCAAGTTTGTGCATCTTGAAATTCACATGCACTTTGTCCCTAAGTCTACACAGAGGAGAAGTACAGTTCTACCATAGGTAGGTACTACTTTTTAGAACAAGCCTTGACGATGGCAAGTGTTAATTGTTATTACGTGTTAATATATTACGGCAATATATCTAATGTATTTCGAAGACGGTTTATATAATATATAATTTATTCGGAAATTGGACCAATTCCAATTATACGTTTCTTTTTACCATGTGACTACTAAGAAAATGGTGATAAATCAACAATGTTATTATGTCGTAGATCAGGTGTGGCGAACCTAGGGCGCGCGTGCCAGAGGTGGCACGTTTAAGAATTTGGATTTCCAAGTTCAAAAATATTTTTATCAATTTTTAAATAATTGAATTTGGAAATAATTGAAAACGATCTATTAACGAACATAATTAATAAATATGCAGAAGAAGTGCAGAAATCTTTAGCGATTTAAAGAAACTAGCGAGAGCAATTTTATCAATTTTCTCTTCTACATTGCTTGGGAGTCATTATTTTCAGAAATGAATTACATAAAATGTAATACAAGAAAAAGAATGACTGATGAATCCAGTTGGTCGTGTGTATTACTTAAAGTGACAAAATATGAACCAGATATTAAGAATTTGTCATCGAATGTACAATATAAAAAAATCTCATTGATAAATAACTAATGTGTATGTTTATTGATTTCGACTTTATTTTTAAGAAACTATATTGTAATTTTTAAGCTTGTAAATAAAATTCAGAAACAAACATTCTTGTCTATTTTGTTAATTTTTTTTACTATTTGGGAACGCCACACAATCGAGTATATTTACGATATTTGAGGATTTTTGGCACGCGGACCCAAAAAGGTTCGACACACCTGTCGTAGATGATAACGCTGCCATGAATAAGCACATTTATATTGCTTCGGATCCAAAATGTTTAAAAACTTACATTAAACGAACTTTTTTTCACACCTAAACATATAAGCAAAAGAGGTGTGAGTTATGTACTAAAGATTCTGGGAACAAATATTAATTCAATAATCCTTAGCTTATGAAAAAGACAATTTAAAATTCTTAACTTAAAGCTGAAGTTTTTATTTTCGTGTGTTTCTGTATACAGCTTCATATCAATGCTTCTCATATTTTACTTGTTTGAAATCTGTAAGAAAGTCATACTGAACTGTTAATTTGCCTAGCAATGCCGTAATACCTTTAGGGCTGCAAGGTTTATGTGATTGAAGTAAATTCTTCGTACTTTAGCGAGTTTCTTCGGAATATGAGGCTTTGGTGAGAACTGCGTACACATCACGTGAAGAAACGACACTGTTACTAATTCGAAATTTGCTGACACACTAAATGTTTTGTATGTGTTCTAACTGTCAATTTACTTCTTTGCTTGACAAATGTCAAACTTTTGAGATCGTCTGCTAATTGGTGGACACATAAGTGGATGTGTCACGGACTAAGCGGGGCAAAAAATGCTTCTTTTTATCTCATTGTTGTCACTTGACCTGTTGTGCGCAAGCGTCATGACTCTCATTTATCCCATGTGGCGGCGCTGATTGGATATAAATTGGCGTTAATTCTCGGACATGCGCATAAGACTCGAAGTGACACAGGTATGGGTGAGACAAACATACATTTCTGCACTGCAGTGATTTCGCCTATTTCCAGACCTTGCTAGCAAATAGGAGTATTACATATATGGTAGATGTTCGCAAATGATTGACATTTGTCAAAAAAGAAGCAAATTGACCCTTAGAATACATACAAAACATTGAATTAGTATGACAATTAATTGTTTAATTTCAATTTGTTCCTGTTTATGTAATTTGTTAAGAAGGTTCGTTAAGTTTTTGATCATTTTATAAGCAATACGAATAAATCTATTAACGACGAATTTGTCATCGATGATATCATATTTTTACTCCCTTTATATTAACTCGTGGCGTCTGCTTGCTTGCTTGCTTGTCGGCTTGCCGGGTTAAAAAACTTTGGATCGATTTTTAACCCTTTTCCCATGATCCAATCGAGCTGAAACTTGGCAAGTAGACTCGTGGCGACGATCAAGAAGATCTATCACATTTTCGTTAAAAAAATTAATTATAGTATAATTTCGGATTTTTAGAAATTTTATTGGTTTTTTCAAATTGGAATCATTAGAAAAGTTTGCTTACTAGCAACGGCGGCCCGATAACGTCGCGGAATATTTTCTAAATTTGAATTACTCCGTCGGTATACATAATAGGTACTTCACTACGAATGTCGAAAATCTAAATTGACTGACAAATGTTTTTAGAATTTAATCTTCAAAGCATGAAGTGTCTTATCAAAGCTCAAAACATCTGACATTTTAGAAATATATTAAATTACTATAAGTTTAGTGTTATGTTATATGTTTTAATTCGTCTTTAATTGTTGTTATATTTTACAAAGAAAGGGAGTACAATAAAAACTTGGTTTTTATGGGCTACTTTTTTTTAAAATTAATCACCATTTTGTCGTTCGTCGGCATAGTGAAAAGAAACATATCATTGAAATTAGTTAAATTACCGATTAATTATTTGTAAATCGACTTGGAACTTGGAAACACATCAAACATTTTTGCCGTAATAATTATATATAAAAAAATATAATATGTATGCATATACTTACAGTCGTTAACAGCATAACCCTAGTTTAAGCCTACCGCACGCCACTGCCTGCCAAACCTATGTAATTGCCGTGAATATTTTACATAGTTTCTGGCATTATACCTTCTAATTTAGTTTCACCGACATAAAAATAATGCTTCAATTCTCGATAAGATTTTTTTTTGTGAATTCTCACATTAAAATTCATATACATTCGCATTTAAATTATAATTGTTTCATTTGAATTTTCGCATATACATACAGTGTGTATTTGGTTAACCTAATTGGATAATCTAAATTTGATGGCCTGAAATTATTTTTTATCGTATTTTTGCATCGGAAATTTGAAATTTTCTTTTCAGAGGGCAACATATTAAGAATTGTTTTCTTAGGTACTATTCTTCTAATAAGAAATTTTAATTTCGACATTTTGAGTTAAAAACATCGTACGCGGAGAGAATGTTGGACCAACTCGTCAAGTACTTAAAGAGCACGTGGTCACGAAAATAATATTGAAATAGCGAATGAAATTGGTGATACGGCTCTAAAATAAAATGAACAGTAAAATTTAAAGGCTCCATGTGTTTTTCAATAAATTATAATACAAATGACATGAAATAAAATTTTATATATTCCGATATTAAGAAAGTGACCGTTGTTGAATCGGATCAAACGGCAAGGAAAGTCTAGAGCCCGATTAAATGTAATAAATATACTTAAAAAATAAATTATTCTAATATTTAATTATTACTCTAAAAATAAAAATGGTCGGTTCGGTGCTTCATACTAATTGTCTTTGCATAAATTAATGAGAAACAAGGTCTGTTTGACAACGCGGTTCTGGGTTTTCCCCTTCACGTTGCGTTGAGGATTCAACAATATTTTTTGTGAAACTACTATCACCATTTATCATTAATCTAAAATAATTCAACTGACGAACAACTGTTTCATGGTTATTTAAAATAAGCCAACCTTTACAGAGAATTTCTCATTTTTATTATGCAGATATATTCGTTAATTTATTTTTAAACCTCCTAATAATTATACGTACAAACATAATTACATATTCAGAAGATGTTTAGAGTTACTTACTCTATCGTTTCCTGCTCTACGGCGAGGCACACAGGTGCATATTTGAATAAAAGGAAACAGTGAAAGAATGTTCTTAGGTTTTCACGGCCACTCATAATCTTCCGGTTTGTGTCTTCTGGGGTATTATGCCGAGTTATTATGATGTGTGTGATGACATCAGCTCTGATGATGGACCCTGCAATGGGATCCAAAACGTCGGCCAGAAAGGTCGTAAAATCACGGCATAATACCCCAGAAGACACAAACCAGAGGGAAACAGTGAATTTTGTGCACATTAGAGGATTCTTACTATTTATTATTTTGAACAGCTGTTTGATATTATTAAGTCGAGGGAAAGCACGTAATTATCATTTTTATTATAAAACAAAGATCACATATCCTAGATCAAAAAAAATTTTTTTTTTTAATTATATTTTTTATTTCCTGTGTCGAAGTGGGCACGATATATAACAGCATTTTACTTTTTTTTATATACACTTAATACTTACTTTACTTTAATTCTTACAACAACACTGCTTAAAAGATTACATTATTTTTTTTAGATAACTAGCAATAACCCGTCAAAGTTGACGGCGAAAAAAGGAAAAAGAAAGAAATAAAAAATTAAAAAACAAAAAAAAACATTACATTATTTTTTTTTTGTTGGATAATCAGCTGTAACCCGTCAAAGATGACGGTAAAAAAAAGAAAAAATGAAAAAAAAAGAAAAATACGAAAAAAAGAAAAAGAAGAAATATATAATACAAAGAAGAAGTTACGGGAAAAGACAATTAGACAGATAGACGGACGGATGGACAAACAACGAAATTATTATAATTGGGATATGAAATTAGTTTCTTTTTTATTTCTTTGATGCCTCCTAACACCTTTATCCATTTTATAATGTGATTTTTAAATATTATCCCTTTAGTTACATCATTTATTTTCACTATTTAAAAACTATTTTAATTACAAAAAATAGATATAAAAACTATTTATAATTAGGTTGTCAGACGTAGAAATATCTGCATTTTAAATCGCCAGTTAATGTTTTTATAATAAGCAGTAATAATGCGTGGATGCATGTTCACCAAATATTAAGAACAGTGCGATTACACATACATAACTGGTGCAGCTACCTCGAACCGTTACATTTATTGCAGTGCAAAAAATGAGTGAAAGTATATCGGAAACCTCGGGTCAACACTTAAAAAAGTTTATATCATCCATTACTCTTAATCCCCACGGTTAAGTTTTTCTACAGAAGTTTTAACGTGGTTTGGATTAATAAAACGATTATGAAGAAATTTTTGGTGTGCGGAAACCCACAGTATGCTTTAGTTCTTTTTTACTTCCTTTCTTTTAACTCGTGGCGTCTGCTTGCTTGCTTGACGAAAAAACTTTGGATCGATTTTTAACCCTTTTCCCGTGATCCAATCGAACTGAAACTTTGCAAGCAGACTCGTGGCGACGATCCAGAAGATCTATCGAATTTTCGTTAAATTTATTTTTATTTTTTATTTATTTCTTACTATTTTTGTTTCTTACTATTTTTAAACTAAGCTAAACGCTTGTGCTATGAAAATAGGACTAACTTGCTAGTCTGAAGTGAGGTTCAAACCCGCGACCTTTGGATCACGAGGCCAGTGTCCTAACCACAAGACCAACAAGCTACTCTATTTAATATAATTTCTAGCTAATTATAGTATAATTTTGGATTTTTCAAATTTTTAATGGTTTTTTCATACAATTCAGTAAGTTGTGTGGAGATTCCGACGCATATGGTAGACACGAAACCCGAAAATGAGAAAGGGAGTATTGTAAAAACTTGATTTTCAAGGGTTACTTTTTTTTGCATAAATATGTATAAAGATTAAGAAACACATTCATTGAAAAACATACACATATTTACAATTATTATTTAGAAACAATTGTCGTCAACTAAAAGTGTTTATAAAGATAAAGTTAGGTTAGGTTAGGTTAGGTTAGATTAGGTTATCTGATGGCGAGCAATTTTCCGAATCGAAATCGAAAACGTTAATCGAAAATCTTCGAGAGACAACCACAGGAAAAAACGCAAACAAAAAAACAAGGTAATGTTTCAACATTTTTAAAATTTTTATGGATACATTTTTGCAATTGTTGTGTTTCTAAGTAGCTAAAATAAATCATTTCAACGCAAGGATAATGTGCATTATTGTGCATGCAGATCAGTTGCGTTCTGAAAAAATATTTCGCTGCTAATACTTGAAAACTAATACTGTATGTATCCTCATTTTTTATTTATTAAATTGAATGATTTCGTACGATATCTAAAAGAAACATTAAATTAAACAGAACATGCTCTCATTTAAATATTTCTCACACTATTCTTCGAGAAATAATTGTCACTTTTTATTAGAAAACGAAATCAATTTACACGAAAGAATACAACTAATAATCATTTTTAAGGAATTCTGTACTTTTATTATCACGCGAATAACAAAACATAAATTTGAATAGGTAATTATACTGACATGTTTATTATATTGAATCCCAATGAACACGGATTTTATAAATGCACATTATATTGAAGAAATCTAAATTCCTTTTTAATGTACTATTTGAAAAAAACACTATTGCAGAGTGTTATCACGGATTCTAAAACTAACTAAACCAAAAAAAATTGTCAACACGGTAAATTGAAATACTTTGACCTACCTGGATCATGTTGAATGAATTCAATCGCTATGTTGGAATAATTTAAAAGAATTCAAAAATTTTAAAAAATATTCAACGCATCATAAGGGCTTGTTCAGACACAGCGGGAACCGTGCCATTTCAGAATCGCATGAGGTCCGTGCGGGTCTCATTTACCTAGGTTTGTATGTGATCGTTCAGACACAACCGTGCGGTTAGTCAACCGCTGCGGTGCCCGCAACCCAACCGCTAGAAAATAGACCCGCACGGCGCCCGCACGATCTTATTACTATGGGGCCTTACGAGAGCGTTCAGTCGCGTTGCGGGCACCGCACGATTCCATGTCACAACAGGAGCACGCGTGGATTATATTCTCTTTTCTACGGTTATGGATCGCTTTGACACTGAATTTTTTATTGATGAAGTGGAGAAAAGACCTGTAATATGGTAGAAAAGACCTGTAATAGTGTGAGGATTACTCAAATATGCCAAGAACCAAGCTTGGCAGGAGTTGGTGGAGATATTTGGAAATGGTGGAAAAAAGAGTATTTTAGAGAAGTAGGTATTTATTCACCAAAAATGAACTGACAGAATGATATTTATGTGTCTTGCCATGGAAGACGGGCGTCGTTAACAAAGTAATGAGCGAATATATCTCTGATATTCAAAGATGGAGAACGGCACCAAAACTGTCAAACTGACGTTTATTTTCGCGCGCACAAATCGCTTATTAACCGCGGCTGTGTGAACAGATGACACAAATCGCATGTTTTGAAACGCGATTCTGAAACTGAACGGTTCCCGCTGTGTCTGAACAAGCCCTAATAGTACCTACTATTAACGATTTTAACCGGTTATACATTAACCGTTATTTGAGATTTTGTATCTGATTGTATCGATGATTGTTAACCGGTATTTCGAAATTCGACGGGCAACTAGACAACAGCAATTATCTCAAATAACATTACCATATGTAACCGGTTAAAATAACGGTTTGACCCTCACTGACGTCCACTTTTCACCACCGGATATCCACTATTTACATATACCTGATTATGTTTTCCTGTCATAATTGGTATGTAATTCACTATTTTAAAAATTATATATGAATCAATATGTAAATACTGTAAACAGTTTATAAGCAATAAAAGTATAAATACTAAGCAATCCATATTTGTGGTTCAGTCTTCAGAGAAAAATTATCAATCAATATAATACACGGGACGCTCTTCAATCCTTGAATCGCAGATCAATAAAAATTGAACAGATAATCAAAGCAAGATTCGCATACTCAAACATTTGTATTTTTTCGATAACCCTTACACACAAAGTTTAGACACGAGTTTAAACAATCTATTACTAGGAATAATTTTTCATTTGACTAGGTTTTTATAAAGAGGTGTACATAACAAATTTGCAACTGTAAGCAACTTTACTGAGTAATATTGACATTAATATATTATGTAGGACAAAATCATCTGCCGTCACTTCTATTTTAATGATTGTTCTTTCGCATTATCAGTAAACAATTCCATTGCATTATTTTATGATTCAATACATTTTTAAATTATGTCGAAAGACGACATAAATTAAAGACTCTACGGTGAAGATCTTTTTCCAACATTAATGTTTAATTATCTAGAGCAGCGTTTCTCAACCTTTTTTGACTCGCGTACCACTTGGTAGTACATCACGCTTAATTGTACCAGTTCGTAAAAATGACTATTTCGAGAAATTTGTTTTATTAATTTTATAGTGTGACTATATTTCCCAGAACTCAATTTATTTAAGTTTTAACATATAATATAAGATAAAAATGAGACATTTGAACATATTGTTTTTTTTTTAAATAAAATATGCCGAAGCTCATTTCTTGTCGAAATTCAAAATCAGGACATTTAAAGAAATATTTGATTAACAACTAATTTTTTTTTAAATTTTTACATAGAATTAAAGAATAAATATTTATTTATTTATTAAACAACAGAAAAAAGAATAAAAATATAAATGAAAAAAGAGTAAAGCAAAATGAAAAATTAATTATTCAAAAATTAGCTTTCTCCGTGGAAATTATTGGTCAAACCGGTATTATTTTCGGTAAGTTATTTGTATTATCTGATTGTACTGATGACTGATAACCAGGACATAACCGTTGTCTAGAGCCGATGTTTGCCTTTCGAATTGCGAAAAATCAGTTGCCAATCATCGATGCAACCAGATACGAATATCAAAAAACGGTTAGTGTGTTACCGGTTACAATACCGTCACTGCTACACATCCCGCATTGTTTGCAAGATATTGTACCAATAACAATGACATTCGAAGTGCATAGTTCCTATTCAAATATGCTGACAAGCGCAATACTGGCTTCCCGACGATCACCTGCAGAGTTACGAATTCAGTCCTCATTCAAACAGAAGTGAAAATCCCGCCTCAAGAGTCATTAAGTAACCAAGTTGACGTTCTCCGGCCGAATTTTATTGAAATGAGTCGGCGAAAATGAAAAAAAAGCAAACATTTAATGGCGACCGAATGTTGAGGCATTTGGAAAGGAAAAACGAAGAATAAACTGAACGCACGATCCGAGTACCCAAGTTCATTCACGTCTTGTGTGATTTGCGTTTGGTAATGTTTATTCCAAGACATAACAAAATTGATTGTTGTAAGATGTAAGCAGTGTCGAGAAAACTCGCGCAACATTCAAGTTGTCTGAATATCTTTTGTTGGCGCAGGAATGTAATATTATTTGAGCATATAGTGGAATCTTTGATCGCATGTAGATTATTTATTTTATAAAAATTGTTGGAGTTCAAGTTAATAATATACAGGGTTATTTGTAAAACATTAATAACCTCGCAGGACTATATTCCTGCCTTGTTTATGAGTAGAAAATGTTCAAGCTATTATGACCTAATGTCAATAGTTAAGGAGATACGCGACATCAAAGTTTGATTATTTTTTTCAATATTTCTGACTCAATTTTTGTAAAACGTTGGACTATCATTACAGTAACTTATATCGAATATGAAAAATTCATTTCCTTTAATACAAGTCAAATAAAAAAATAAAAACCTTCGAATTCCAATTGGAAAACATTCCAATTTGAATTTTTTCAGGGTTTTTATCATTTTATGTAACTTGTATTGAAACGAATGAATTTTTCGTAATCGATATGAGTTACTGTAATGATTGTCCAACGTTTTACAAAAAATAAGTCAGAAATATTGAAAAAAAAATGCAAACTTTGCTGTCGCATATCTTCATAATTATTGATATTAGGTCATAATAGCTTGAACATTTTCGACCCATAATCAAGGCAGGAATATAGTCCTGCGAGGTTATTAATGTTTTACAAATAACCCTGTATATAATAATAATAAAAAGATAAAAATAGTAATATTGATTTGATACGTATTCCGTGCGCACGTCACTATTTGAAAAAAATATATTATCGCTGAGCAAGGAGTCGCACCATAAATAATTTATTTATCTTAATTATTCAGTTCCACACATAATGTTGTGTGGGCTAATATATGATTTCACTTAGACACATTGCATTCCATCTAGTCATTTAAAAGTTTTTACAATCAAATTTTTGCACTCCTGTTTACACCTTCTTATATTCACCGCGTCTTGAATTTCCCTTGGCAGGCTATCGAAGATTTTTAGACCTTTGTACATCATACAATTTTGTGAGGTTTTTTCTTTTTCTTCGGTATTCTTATGTTGTCGCTTCCTCTTGTATTGTAAGAATGATAATTCCTATTCAGCTTCATCCTGTCATCGAAGTATTTGGATACTAATCCGTGTTTAATTTAAAATATTTGCACCAATACATTATATTTTATTCTTCGATTTACTGTTTCTAGTCCTAGGGCACTCAACATTTTTGTTATTTTTGTTATCCTATTACACTTCAATATTATGCGCATCATTCTGTTTTGTACTCTTTAAAGTTTTTTCAGCATTTCTTTGTTGCTTTACTTTGTTGCTTTACTTTGTTGCTTAACTTTGTTGTCATCGAGGATTACTAATTAATAATGTACTGAATTCGAGATTTTGTAGGAAAAATAGCTTTAAATTTACAGGAAACATGATTTTGGAAAGGATAAATTAATATATATATATATAATATAGAATACAGTACCTACCTGCATTTAAATTAGTACCTAATCCTCGGTGATTGCATACAAAACATTTTTTTAAATTTGATTTGAATATTGCTGCCTTTGCTTTTATACCCCACAATTTATATATTTTTCTAACGTTAGATATCTTAAATATATATCAATACCAATACTGACTAGTATTTTAGTAAATATATGTAAATGTACACACATATACAGGGTGTAACAGAGCTAGCAGCAGAAACATGGCCGGTAAATTCCTGCCTATGTTATGAGTCTTAAATGTTCAGGCAACTATGACCTATCAATAGTTATGGAGATATGCAATATCAATGTTTATATTTTTTTTATAATATTTCTGACTTATTTTTTGCAACTATCATTACATTTAAATTCATTCGCTTTAATTCAAGTCGAATAAAATGATAAAAACCTCTTAAAAATTGAAAAAAGTTATTTATTACAAGGTTTTTATCATTTTATTTAAGTTTTATTGAAGGAAATGAATTTTTCATAATCGATATAAGTTACTGTAATGATAGTTCAACTTTATGCAAAAAATAAGTCAGAAACATTGAAAAAAATGCAAACTTTGATATTAGATCACGGTTGCTTAAATGTTTTAAACTCATAACATAAGCAGGAATCTACCTGCCAAGTTTCTGCTGCTAGCTCTGGTACACCCTGTATTGTATAATGTATGTACGTAAATACATAATAAATATTACTTATATCAAACTTGATATTAATAAATAGCAGATATCCTTTCATCAATTCTGGTAAAATCCATAATCTTTTCTAGATGTTCCACTAATTCAGATAAAATCCATCTTCTCTCGCTCACTGACTTGATAACAGATTACTTAATAGCCATTTTAGAAATATTATGAGTTACTTTCAATTTCATAAACAGGTTAAAAGCACGAAAATGATGCTAATTTAAATTATTTACATCGTACGTACTCGTAATAAAATTCAGTGTTTTTCGGGATTCGCTGATAGCGTGATCACGTTGCGAGTGACCGAGACCTATTGTGGGAAGCCATGTAGAATGAGCAGCCGATTTCACAATACTGCGATCAATTTCCGATATTGTCACGCTATTAAAGCATTGATAACTTTTGTGTAATTTCCTTCCGCGTGTTTTTACCACTTGTTGCAGAAAAGATAATGGAATTTTTGTAAAAATTCCTGACAAAAAAGGTATTACTTAAGTGCAACTTCTGTAGACAATATTGCTGGCTATTACATTAACCCAATTCCTTTTTATAATAAACTAGGTACACTTGGTATTCAGCGGTGTCTAATAGGTGTAATGAGAAATATTCCAAAAAAAGGTCACGAAAGAAAAATAATTGCTTCTACTAAATCATTAGGTACTTTTCCAAGTTGCATTTGACAAAATTGATTGCAACTTATAGAGAAATCTGATAAAAAGGTTTACCTTATTATAATATTTAGTGTCACCACGTCGCGTCATTCGTTAAAGAATTTACGAAATATCAATTTACCACTATTCTAAATCTATAATAAATCGATACTAATGAGAGCACACTTATGAAAATAATTGAGATTTATTTTTATAATTTGATAGCCTTAAAATATGGACATTGCTTACTGACAGCGAGATAAGGTTAATAAGCTAAAAATGTTCATTGATGAAAATCTCGAAAAGGATATACCTACCTACTCGTTGTACTTGTACTAACATGATTTTTTTTTCAAATAAGTAAATTTGAAAATATACCACATCAACCTATTTATTTTATTTTATTTATTTAATATTCATGGAAGACCAACAGCACAACAAAGAAGCATAGAAAACATTGATATAATATAGATAGCCAATCACAGGTCTCCACATTTAGGGTCTCCACACTATTTTAAAATATCCATCAAAAGTGGGGTGTAAAAGCAAATGCAACAATATAAAAAAAAATTAAATGCAATCATCGAGGATTATTAATTTATAATGTACTGAATTCGAGATTTATAAGAAACTTAGCCAATGATTTATAAGAAACATGATTTTCGAAGGGATAGATACGTAAAATCTAGAATTCGGTACATTTTAAATAAGTAATCCTGGGTGACTGCATACAAAACATTTTTTTTATTTTTTGGATATTGCTGCCTTTGTTTTTATACCCCATATAACGATCACATTATACTTACCTTAAATAGGACTGATTTGAATGGCTGTCTGGGTATATTACAAATTTTCATTAGGTATCACACAAATATGTAAATAAATATCTATGAATTCTAATAAATATACACCGAATTTCAAATAGTGGACAGAATTTTTACGGTTCGGAATTGAATAACTAAATTGTAAGATTTTAAAACCATTACTTTATTTTGATTTTTTAAACTTGTACCAAAAAGCATGGATGTATTCTCTATGACGAAAAATGATGTGGATGAATTATGTATTTTTTATGTTACTGCTTTGTGAAAGTTATACAAATTCGAGAGAAATCCTAATGAGGCGAATAATTTCGTAATTATTATGGTGAAATCCAGGCTAACTTGTTCAAATTTGATTTCCTCCAATCTTTCCTTGAGCGTACTAAATACAAATCTTACTCTTACAATTAACACATTAACCATAAGCTGATAATAGTCTTACTATCATACAGTACTTAACAGCGAAGCGATAAACATAATTTAATTATGTTTAGTAAACAAACGTATTTACGTATTTTTTCTCATTTTTTAATTTGTTTAAAAATTTTCAATTATATAGTCTTTAGTTAGCACGAGACTAAAAAAAATCTATGTTTTTATAGAAAAAAGAGTACAAATATGCACACACTATTACACACATTAATTAAAAAAGTTTAACTACAATATTCAATTAAATATAATACAATATTATGTAAATATTACCTAGATTAATTGAGGATTAATTGATCTAGTTTTATATTCTACGCGTCTCTTAGAATGTTAGATTTTAATAAAAATTAGTTATATAAAATAAGTTATATATATCTAAATAATATGTTTAGTTTATTTTCAACAGAAAGAAAATTATAACGTTGCTTTCCATGACTTTTTAAAAATATTTATAGGTTTATTTATTTAGCAATATTATAGTAGACCAATAATTTATAATGCAATACCGAGGTATTAATTTGATAATTAAATTGATGGACATTGAATGCTATGATATGACTACGCAGACCCGATATCCCGAAGGACACTTCTCCAAGATAAATGAAGACCCCATGGCAAGAAGTTGTTAACTAACATTCAATTCATTTTGAGATAATTAGACATTTGCATTTCGCCTTTGAAAAATATGTTTTATTGCTAATTCAAGATTAATTTTTATTGATTTATGTCACTAAAATGTCAAAAAAGTATTTACAAAACAAAAAATAACGCATTTATGCACAAAAAAATAAAAATATACTAATTTTCCCGAAAAAAATTTAGTTAACAACCATGTTTTCGCCTCTGAAACTCATTTTTAATAGAATAACACCTTTTTAAAATTGGTAAAACACGAACATCAAACAACCCTTCAAATGATATCCGTTATCCAAAATTACAAAATACCTGGCGTGTTAATTAATAATACAAAACATGGTATGTACCATTAAAATTATTGAAAAGTAATTTTCATATAAGTACATAATATAAATAGTCTTCAAATAAAAACAAATATATGACAGTACTGCCAGAGTAAAATTTATATTAACCATAAATATTCCAATCAAATTAAAAAGCGTGTAAATTTCAGAATGATGGCATGAACATGTTATTATTGAAGATAACATGTTCTTCCCATTAGTAACTGATTTGATTTTTATGAAAAAGTGTAGTTGACATGTTCATCCCTATGATATGAACATGTTGTAATTATTTTTAAGTTCTGAACTTATTTCTAAATTAATTTAGAGGGCTTATTAACTCATTTTTGACAAAAATGTTAGTTAACAACGTCTTGCCGTGGGGTCTTCAAATATTAAATTAAAATATACTTACATTCTATTGCACTCAATATTTTAAATGTCCCAAAAATCACTTCACAACACTTTGTTGTCAATTTGAAGGGTTGCGTATCTTTGATTACGCGTTTAATTTTTCAACAGAATCGTGTTAACTTTGTGAATATTTTCTTGGCGTGTATGGCATTAAAATATTTTCTCAAACTTATGTAGAGCGCGCAACGGGACCAAAATCTGCATTGATAAAATGCATAATCTTCGCTGTCCTCTGCCGGGATATCACTGAGTAATGCTCCGCCGGCGTTGGCCGGGCGAATTTTTTTCATCGCCCGCGCAGCAAATAAAGCAAAAATAAAGCATCGCGAACGCCTTTCATCTGGCAGTAAAAGTAGACGAGATGAAAAGGCGGTAATAGTGAATGCCGACGAAATTCGTACGGAAACTTATGCAATTTATTTGTCACTACAGCGGAACGGCGCGGCGTCAGCCAGAGAGTGTGTATAGGAACGAGAGCCCCTACCAGGGCCCTGGGAACTTTCAATTCGTCATATAAAAGCTGGCGTCGGCTGAGACCAGCATCACTACCTGGCTACTGCAGTCGGAAACAGTTGAAGTCACTTCCTTCGCCAAATTTCTTCTCACATAAGATGGTTGCCCACTTCTCGGTGAGTTGACGCGCTTGCTATGTGCCCATCCCCCGACTAATAATTTGTAGTGAATTAATATATCGGTACAGTGTTTTAATCTATGTAGCTTCGAGTTTTGTATAAATCGAGCAGTTATTTGTTTACTTTTGCGCCTGTGTTCGTTGGAGGAACATTTCAGATCCTTTCGTATTCATATTTATTATAAAACATTGATTATGTGCGTTTTAAATTAAAAATTTTAATGCTTGGGAAAAATGCATCGAAAACTTGGGAATGTTTTTTATACATGTTTATATATTTTTATTAAGGGTGCGTTTATTTTGTTATTGGCGTTGCGTTTCATAATTTTGGCAAATGCGATTTTATTAAACTCTAACATGTGTTTGCTTAATCTATTAAATGTCATGTTTTATTTATTTTAATAAAGGACTATCCGGTGGAGCTAACAAAGCATCCGGTGGTTACAATAATTGAAATAGGTTGTCTTCGGAGCGATTTACGTGAGGTCCAATATGAGTGCGGTTTGTTCCAGATGGTGATGCTGGCCTGCCTGGTGGCGGCCGCGGCGGCAGGCGGCGGCGGGGGCGGCGGGGGGCACAAGAAGGTCATCATCCACGTCCCGTACCACGTGAAGCACCACCACCACACGCACACCGTGTACAAGCACATCCACCACAAGGGCGGTCACGGGGGCGGCGGCGGCGGGGGCCACGGCGGCGGAGACGACTACTACGAGGTGCTGGGCTACACCTACGGGTCCCCGCACGAGGGTCTCTCGGGGGGGCACGACGGCGGCTTCAGCGGCGGCCTGGGGCACGGCGGCTGGGGCGCCGACGGGGGCTCCTCGGCCTCCGGCGGCTTCGGCGGGGACCACTCGAGCTTCGCGGGCGGGCAGTCCGGCTACTCCAGCTTCAGCTCGCAGGGAGACTCCCACGCGAGCTTCGGGGGCGACTCCTACTCCCACGGCGAGGAGTCGGGCGGATACGGCGGCCACGACTTGGGCGGCGGATACCATTGATTTATTAAAATGCAAAATTAGGCAAATTTCCCGAGTTTATCGTCGATGAACCCGGTCCGGTAACTTTAGCAGCAGTTATTTCATTCCAGGATCATTCATGAACATTGCGGTTTTGTTGCAATCCTAATATCCCTTTTTTGACACGTCTAGTGCGCTGTGTGGCTGTGTTTCTCCCGGTGCAGTGCTTTTAGAGGCTAGCTTCAATATTAAAAGAGTGGGATGTCATCATTATCGCTACATTTCTCATAAAAACGACTTCGCTTGTTATACTAACTTGTACTTGCAAAAAGTATTGCGATTGTGTTGTCGTTTGTTTTCATTCTACCACGGTGTGCTCATGAAGTGTATTTAATCATTTTTCTTCCATGTATTTTATTCACCTTCATTTTTTATGTAAATATTTTTACACAATTGAGTGTTTTACATCCGCAGTATTATACCTTGTTATGTTGTTGATGGTTTTTATATATCTGTTATTTGTTGTTTATTTTCTATGTTGTACAGTAGTTGTACCAAGTAATAATAAAAAAATGTCCAATATTCGTGTCTTCTTATTTCGCAGTGTCATCAATAGAAAATAGATACGAAAGGTTTTGTCAAAAGTAAAAAAAATCAATAAATATTCAAAACATTGAATTTTATTATTTCAAAACACTCACAAAATAATACCTCTATTTAGTCGTTCTACGAACGAATTAAATATAAGTGATATCAATATCAATCACTGTCTATAAAATTAAATAAAAAACTTTTACAGCAATTATGAAAACCCAGATTTGAAAGTAAATAAAGACAAATGGTATAAAAAGATTACAGTATAAAAATAAAAAGAAACGCTTTTTTTTAATTATTTTATATATTTCTGAAAGAAATTAATATAACTAGTTTTTTATAACTTTGGTAACAATAATTCGATACAGGTACGCGATAATTAAAACAACAAATATAAAAATAAGTTAAATATTTTTAAAAATATAAAAATAAAAAAAATCTTTTTTAGAACTAAAGATACGGTCTAAACATGAGCTGTGTAATGTCCTCCGTGACTAAAGCTATGCTGGAATCCTACAGCCTGGGCCTGTTTGTCCCCTGCGTCATCCGCGGTATACTTGTGAACCCTGTCGTCGTACGCGGTGGTCCGCACTCCTTGAACGTTATTCAGAAACTTTTTGTGATGTTGCGTGTAGCTCGGTACGTTCTCGCCGAACTCGTCCGACTCGTGGCCCTCGTGAGAGAGCTCGTCGAACCCACCGTGCTGGAACGGGAAACCATCCGATTGGTAATGAAAGTCGTACTCTCCTCCGTAATCTTCCTCCTGAGGAGGCGTGCTGAAGCTGCTCGCTTGAGGTGGCGCCTCGTCAGCCGTGTTAGTACTTCCGTAGAGCGTCTGCGAGGCCTGCTGGTTCCGCTCGGGGCCACCCGGCTGGTGGTAGGGAGATATGTCGTAAGACGACAGGCCTGGGCTTCCGTAATCTCCGTAGGTTCCCGCGGCGTGCGAGGCGGGGTACGTGAAGAAACCGGGGTAAGGTTTGGACGATTCGTCCGCTTGAGATGGGTAATCGCCGACTGTGTGGTGTTCGCCTTCGATCGGAGGGTCCGACAGTTCGCCAGGGATGGAGTAGTCGTCCGGATGGAAGCCCTTTAATACCTCGTCTTCGGGATCGTAGTCTTCCGTGACCTGATATCCTGGGTAGGCCGGACTCGAGCTGTACCTGACGTCTTCGTGTGTAAACGGCAAGGTTGGCTGATGATGCTCCTTAGGCTTGTGGGCCATGGGGACCGTCTTGTGTTTGTGAGTTGGAAGAATGTGCGATTTGTGCGCCACGTGAGGTTTGTGACTCACTGTGTGGTGGTGAGGTACTTTGTGCACCACCATGATGTGCTTCACCATGGGGTGACCGTGTTTGGCCATGTGCTTGTGTCCGTGGGAAGTGTGGATCCCGAACGAGTGCTTGTGATGATGGCTGTGTCCAGAATGTTTGTGATGATGATGTTTAACTTCCGGCTTTTTGTGGGCCTTTTTGGGTTCGTGGTCGTGAATGAAAACGTAGTGCGTGTGGTATTGGTGTTTTATAAATTCGGGCACATGGATTTTAAATACATCGCTGAAACAAAAAAATTGCTATATTAGAACCAAATATAAACTTTAATTAAACAATCACAATGGGTTACACGCAAATAAATCAATGTATGTAGTATTAACTACTTAAAACAACCAGCGGAAGACATTAAAAATAGCAAAAAAGTTGTGCAAAATCTAAATCAAACTTACATCTTGAACGCAATATTTATTTCGCTCGCGCCGCATGAATACGCATCTACATTTCGACTAAAATTTTGCTAAATGTTTTCGACTACATGGTTCAAATCTATATTTTAAGAATATTTAAATTTATACATTTCATCCAACGTTCATAATTCATGATAAACGTAAAAAATTTTCGATTTCATAACTCGAAGAGTTTATAATAATTTTTGTATTTTTAAAGAATTACACAATCAGCTCTGCTAATAGTATTGTCTAGACTTGACCTGACCTGCACTGCTAAATCCATATAAAATGTAATTTCTAAAATTTTAAATAAAATGTTTTATTTCGACCTTTTAATTCAAAATATTAAATTTTGTAAAACAATGTGAGATAATCTTGAATGGAATGTTTAAGAATTATAAAGTCAACAATTCATTTTTTCAATAGATAAGGAGGCTTCAGATGTACCAAAAAAAATTGAAGTTTTCTGATAAATAATTTGAATTACAAATAAAAATATGAATAAATCATATAATACTGTCTATATTTTTTACAAAAATTAAGGATATTTATGTTAATTGGCGTTAAATTTTGATAGTTTAACTTACACATTGTTAGCAGAACAATTGCATTAAAAGTGTAATATAATATATAACCGAGAGATTTATAGAACGAAGTTGAAAAACCGTGTGCTTTCAGTGTTAAACACCAGACAACGTGTAGTGAATGGATAGAAGTCATTACAGAAAGCCATTTTTTGTACAACTGTGGGATAGAACACAATTATACGGTCTCATTGTGTGAACAAACACTCGTTACGACTGGGGCTGAATTCCTCAATAAGAGCTTGTCTCATATCTTCATTTTATTCGTACTCGTAAGGGTAGAAACTTGTAAATTAAACAATATAACATTTTTAAACTATATTTTTATATGAAAGTATATTCTAAGAACACATTTACTGGTTTTGTCCCCAGAGGGATGATTAATTAATTAAGAATAAATTATAGAAGTACCCTAGAGAGGAAGCTAATTTATATATGAGAAAAGTGAATGGAAGTCTCTTTTACGATGGCTAATTACATATAAAAATATATCATATACACGTTAAAAGGATATTTCTAAAAAACTCAGCTTTATAAAAATATAGAGGTATCATTATTAGTTACGAAAGCTGTGTATACTAACTTATTAATGAGAGAAAAATCAATAGATGTCTCTAGCAGAGACTATTGAAATCTATGAATGATTCTTATTTCGAAAATATATATAGAACTTTTAAAAATTTGATAATGTGTGGAAGCTCTTACGATGGAATTGGTGAACGTTGCATTGTATAGAGTGATCACTTAAGCCAGCTCACACAGGTTGTAAGCCCTGAGCCAACGTAAAAGAGACTTCCATCCACTTTTCTCATATATAAATTACCTTCGTCTTTATGAGACTTCTATAATAATTTATCCTTTATTTATAGTTTTTTTTTTAATCAATGGCAAATTTTCCAGATAAAACCCACTTGAAAATGTCGCTTATACTTAGAATATGATATTACTAATAAAAAACATAAAGAATAGGGAAATTCGCAATAATATTTTATTAACATAATTATTTTATTTTTTTATAAATTTACAAACATTAAAATAATTTGTTAAGTTCATATATATATGTAAATCGGCGCAAAATTTTGCAGGTATACATATTACAGCGAGCAGACCGCAGTTAACAGAGCATTGAGTTTATAGTAAATTTTACGAGTATAATTAACTTTATTTTTCATTTGAAATATTAAATAAGTAGTACAGAAAAAATATAAATAAATGTGCCATGATTCGCATATTAATTAAAAGTAAATTTGTTTGGTGGTGCTAATTCTACGCATCGCTTTCATATTCTGGTGAAGATTTTTTCTAATGTCTATATAAAATTCAATAAATAAATATATTATAATAGAATATATAGCAGCCAAATATAAATCTTATTTTATTACGCATTTCGCAATATGCAAGTTCACATGAAAAAAGACGCAAATGTGCATTTCTCGCTTACAGAATATTAAAAAATGTTCAATTGGAAAGCGATAATTAATAGTAATTGAAAAAAATATTTATTAGGTAAGATTGGTATTGAAATAGGCGATTTTGAAATACGAATGCCAAGTCATGTATGGGTATATAAACCATGTCTTAAATGGGTATATAAAACATGTCTTAAATGGGTATATAAACCATGTCTTAAATGGGTATATAAACCATGTCTTAAATGGGTATATAAACCATGTCTTAAATGGGTATATAAACCATGTCTTAAATGGGTATATAAACCATGTCTTAAATGGGTATATAAACCACGTCTTAAAAAACATTCTCAACTTACTGCTTGGATCCTTTCCCCCCGCCGCCCGCTCGAGTGCAGCCGCTAAAGTGCATCACAACCAGAAAACAAACAATTAAATTCATCGCAGGAAAGCAACAACTGCACAGAAGAAAACACAACAATCACACTGAACAAACACGGTCGTGGCAAATAATCTTTTTGTGTTGCGTATTGTTATGTTGCGGGAATTTTCCTAGTCGGCCATTTCCCATTGACGTGTATCGATTCCTCGTCTTTCCGGCCGCTTTCTCAGAGGCCCGTGTCCAAGTCGACAATATCGGGTGATTTGCGAACCCGATCGAGATAAAGCCCAGCTGACGACTGCGAAGGTATTGAAATGCGGGTTTTGGCCACCGGGACATTTATCCAATTTCTCTTGAGAATATTAGAAAAAAAAAGATAAGTTCCAAGTGCGATGCTGAACGAATTCGCTTCGAGCGGCGACTGGTGGAGGAGTACAGCAGCAGTGTTCTAAAGAAAATGAGTAACCAAAATCGTGAGCGAAGTAATTAAGGTGAGCGACTTGATTCAGATGAATCTCGGTACTCGTGTCGAGATTTCGATCTGGAGATGAAGTCAGAGATTTGATTGAAATTAGTAGAAATAGAAAAGAATTCCAGCCCGAGTACGCGACGTTCGACTCGAAAACGAAACAAAGTCTACAACTAACTAACTAACGATTGAACGCCACACTCTTCTATCCTGGCACACCACTTTTGCTTCGGCCACATTTATACATCTTCTCGTACAAGTTCTATGGTTGTTGCGGCTTTTGACAGGGGACTTTCGCGGACGCCCTCTACTCCTGTTGCCTTCAACGCTCGCGTCATATATTTTCTTAACCATACTTTCCTTGTTCATACGTTTCACGTGACCAAACCATCTCAGCACTCCTTTCTTTATTCTATCTACCACACTACAGCCAGAATTGCATTCATGTCTAATTTGTTCATACCTCACTCTATCGACCGAAGATTATCCACACAAGCGACTTAGTGACCGCATTTCTACCGCATTCAGTTTACTTTCATTCCTCTTTTGCCAATTCCAGGCTTCACTTCCATACATCAGTGCCAACTCTAGAACGCCATTATGTACCGCTAATCTTGCTTCCTTTGACAGTTTCTTATTGGCCGTAATTGCATTTAGAGCACCATAACTTTGTTTCCCGCAGTCACTCTCCTTCCGATATCATTCTCAGCCTTGCAACGATATCCATAAATACCTACAACAATTTTTCTGAAAAGTTAGACAGGCAGAATGCATTAAATTACATAATTAACATTTATTCAGTTTTAACACTCAACTGGCGAAAGGAAAAAAATGGCCATTGTATCAACAATTGATGTTTAATGTACATTATGCGTGAAGTGAGTTAAAGGATGGTGAATCTCTGAGACACAACATGTACATAGGTAGATACATGGGGACGACGAAAGCGGAGAGTTGTCTTCAAAGAATCTCATGAAAGTAAAATCTATCTCAGAGTTTGTCTCCAGTTGAAAATCTCGTCTGTATCTCGGACCATTAAATAGCTTTAAGGTAAGTAAGGCAGGTTTAAGTGAAGTAAGAATCTAGATTGTGTAGTTTACACGTAGTGTGAACAATATTTTTTCAGTATGCAATGTTTTATATAGGTTTAAGAATGTTTAATTTTATTTCATCTTATATATTTATATATGGGAAACTAACAGTACATATAGAAATCAGATTACACATGAATATTAAATAGTACAGGGACCATCTTATATCGAATCGATATCTTATAAGTTTCCACAGAATTAATATGTTATGTATTAACATATAAAAACAATAACTTAAGTTATACAAAAAAATAAAAAATGTGAAAGGTTAAGTTAAGAACAAACTATGAAAGTCAAAGAATTAAAGTTAAAAGGAGAATCGGGAATGCGTAGGAAAGGACAGATCTACTTAGTAAAAAGGAGAAGAGATAAGAAGAAAAATAGTGCAAAAGATATCTGATCAATACATATGCATATACATACACGAGGTCAGGACAAAAGAAAAAAGATGAATTAAAAAAGATATGTACAAGATAAAAATTAAATATACGAAGTCTGGACAAAAGAGAGAAGATGGATTAAAAAAAAGGTTTATTACAGAGGTGAATATCTTAAGAGTTTTAATTCATAGATTGATGAATTGAAGAGGTAATATAGTTCTAAAGATTGTCTCACTTGTGTTGCGAAATAAATTGCGAAATAGTGTGAATTAAGACAAGTATTAAATTTATTTCGTGTTAAGTGACTTTTTCAATTATTAATAAATCTTTGATTAATTTCCAGTGTTTTCTTTTATCTCCGAAATATTATTTAGCGTCCATTCATCACCGAATCAACACCACGAGCCGGCCGACTGTATTATGGGTTTTGTGTAACAAAAAACAAATTGGGCATATCTCAACCGTCAATGAATTTCTACAGTAACGTTAAAGTAACGTTAAACTCATTCAACCGCGAAGATGTTGCCGGTAAAAGTGAAGAGTTATGAAAACACGTACACGTTTCCTCGAACAACGTTACCTTGATAAATCAGATAAAATAAACAAAAGACGCAATTTGTAAATGCAAAAAGAACTCGCTCAACTCGCTAACAATTGTTCGATGCAATGTCAACTCTGAAGAAACTGAGAAAGTGAATTGAATTGTGCTTGGAACATGTGAATGGCAGAGACAATGCTTTGTTATATTTTCCATTGTTGAAAGGAATCATAATAATTAATAATCAATTTATATCTCTTTGTATTTCTGTACTAGGCATGTGAAAAAGATGATGAATGAAAACATATGTTTTTCAAAAATTATATATGTAGTATGTTTCTAGTTGAGATAGTAAGGGAGTTGGTATACAAATGATTAATATAATAAATAAATTAATAACATTATAACAGAGTGTTAGTTAACTTAGTAAAAACCACTACCAGATTTAAGATCTACCGGTTTCGAGACGTGCCCGTCTCTTCGACAAGACCAACACTACACTACTATGTTCACAACACTATACACCAAAACCATAGTATTGTTAAACTTTCACCAATATTTATCACATGCATGTTAATCTTGTCAGAGACAAGCATGCACTGTGCAGGATTAACTTAATTAATTATTAATTGTGGTATATAGTATTGTGAATACAGAGTGTAGTGTTGGATCTTAAATCTGGTAGTGGTTTTTACTAAGTTAACTAACATTATTTTATAATGTCTAACCACAAAATAAATGCTTTAAATATTGATAATATAAGAACTTTATATTTACAATGAATATACAGGGTATTTCATAGCTAGCAGCAAGGACTTCGGGAGAGTCTTCTTCATTTAATTTTGATTGGAAAATATTTTGTACACTTTGGATGAATCGTCAAAAAAATCTGGTTCAATTTTCTGCATTTCATTCTATCATTTTATTTGACTTGTATCAAAACGAATGAATTTTTAATATTAACTATATATTACTTTCACGACAGTCTAAAGTTTTATAAATATTGAAAAGAAAATGCAAAATTCGATGTCGCTTCTCTCCGAACTGTCGACCTTTCATCCAAGTGTAAAGAACATTTTCTATTCAAAATTGAATGAAGAAGATTCCCTTGAAATTTTTGCTACTAGCTATGAGACACCCTGTAGATATATGTACATCATGTGGGTTACCTCATGAGTTTACTTTTTTGATATATACCAAACTAAATTAAAAATATTTTTATTTTTTTTAGTTAGTGTTTATTTTTATTTTGGATTAATTTTTATTCTTCATTTGACAATTAATATTGCACAGGAAATGAGAAACTCCAATTTAGGGGGGGGGGTATGCAATCAAATCAAGGTATTGTCAAAATTGATTCCAAAAATTATTTACTTTTTATGATTTAGTTTTAAACAATTTGATTGTATGAGAGTCTAAAACAATTTAATTGTATGAATCCACATTTATATTTTATTGTATAATTCTTTTGAATATTTCGTTAATAACAGATAGTTTTAATATTAATATTATTTTTACTGCATACTGTTGTATGTCTGTGCATATAATTTAAAATAATATTGCACATTTTATGCTTATTATTTCTTTATTTTTTACTGTTGTGTCACATTGTATTATGTTTATTGCATATTAGTGTTTTTTTTCTTATATGTACGTAGTATGTAGGTATTAAATACTAGTAAATACATTTTAAATATAATGATACTCCTTTCCTACCCAGGAAGTAATAATTACTCATGTAGCAGAGAAATGCCATGTGATAATTGTAAACTTCATTATTATAAAAAATATGTATATGTCTATTAAATAAATAAATAAAAATTTAAAAAGTGTGCCCTATGTATTGGTTCCCCACAAACCGTGAGAAGCGCGTTGCAATGTTCAAATCATTACCGAATGCAATGTTCAACTCATTACCGAATACAATGTTCAAATCATTACCGAATCAGGAGCAGTATGAGTCCTTTATGCTAACAACTAACGTAAAAGAAAGACTGGAAATCTTAAGTATAGCTAACTCGGGTTCTTTTATATTCTGCACTAGCGTTAAATTAGAAATATATCAATTAAATATAGACTTCCGTTGCAAAATATAGAAACTTAAAACAATCCATTTTACCATGTTTATATTAGCTTCACCTGTTTGTCTGGACGGAATTTTATTTTATGTGGATTAATAAAATGCAGTAAAAACACGCTGCAATTTATTATATAATGATAGTATTATTATTTAATTAATAAAAATATACATCGTTTTCACCACTTTTTTGTTGAAATACCAACATTGGGTTCGTTTCGTCGGGATACTATGTAGGTATACTAAAAAAATAAAAATCAATTATAAAAGTATAGGCATAACAAAATAAAAATTAATATATATATATATGGAAAAAGGACCTGGTTATTTATAATATTCAATTTACTATCAATAAAAAATAATTATTTTCCTTCCTTTGTAAAGAATTTAAATTTTCAAATTTTACTACCACCACCAGCATTTCTGCACTCCTATTAAAAAGCTAATAAAGTCGTATTAAATCGTAGTTCCCGAATCGCGATTCGATATTCCATTTTGGCATAATTTTCAGAGAACATAAATATATAAGTTGAACGCTCTGCGGTGGTGATGGTGAAGTAGTTGAACGATTCACGATTTGGTGTGGCTGCGGTGGGAATATCCTCTCCCGTCAATACCTGACCTAATATTGATTGATGCTCTCGTTATCTGCTCAGGAATCCTTTATTTTTCAATGCGCCCAATTACATTATAGGCTACACGCATGAGTTATGTTTTTTATACGTGCTCATTTTTATTTAAATAGTTATGGTTTATTACTAGGGGCAGCTCCGAGTGGGACCGAGGGAGATGGATGGATACCGGCGTCTCTCCAGGAATAACTGTACCTCCGCTCACTGCGAGATAAACACACCTAATGTAAACTGTTCGCCTCTGAAATTCCGACCCCATTAAATTCCCCAATTGATTGGTTCGTTGACTAGGGCTTGTTTCAGTACCTTCTTGTTTCTACGACTTAAATTACAAGGTTTTATGTAGGAAACTTTCAATGAACGCACGTGTTTACTATAAATCAGTAAATTAACTCGTCTTTTCAAATTTTTATCTTTGTAATACTTATATAAATTTACTTTGGTGGTATGAACTTTAAATATATTTGGTAATATTGGTGATTTTTAAAGAAATTAATGTACCAACATTAGACAGCTAATACAAAAACACCTTGATTTTACAAATACAAAATATAAATACACCACAAACTCGTTATACTCATAGTCATAGCCAAAGAGCGCAAATAATAGAATGCTTAAACATTCCTAAATATAACAAAACAGGCACTTATCTAGGTGTCAAATATTTCAATAACTTACCAATGAGTATTAGAACTGAAGAACACTATACAAAATTCAAGACACACATAAAAGGGACATAAATAATTAAAACAAAAAATTGTTAGAATTATAAAAAATAACGATACTCCGAAATAATTAGTACACTTAAATCACTAATATATATTATGACGTTTGTATTTCTCTATACTGTTCTTTTATTAACTTATACATACTTATTCATTCATGCTCTCATGCATCATACTCCTGTCCCCAAACACAAGTATTACTTGACTGGGGACAGTTAAGCACGTATAAAAAAAATGTTAAAAAAAGAAAAAAATTTGGTGATATGATTAATATTCATCAAAGATTGAGAAAAAAACTAAGTTTTCGTGTTATCTATTAGACATAAGAACATCTTGTTCCAGAATTATCTACAATCGCATACCGGAATCAAAATTTCCATTCTGATCTAATCCTTCGCCCGAATTTATTCAAATCGATGGAACCTAATATACATACAATACACATGTGCTGCTGGAAACTTTTATAAATAGAGAAGGATACACGAAGTACGTGTCGCATTAAAATTCTTACTATTTTCTAACTAAACTAAGCTAAGCTAATGAAAATAGGAATAACTTAGTCGTCTCCTGGACGAGTACGAATCTCCGACAATAAATTCCTAAGCGAGTGTTTTATGCACTGGACCAACAAGCATGTTATCTTACTTTCCCTTCATTTATATTATATTATTTTATTTATAATTATAATATGTAATGCGTAATGTCTCCATGGCTGTTCAACTTGTACATGGATAATTGTATGAAAAAATTGGAATGTATGAATGTAGGAGCGAAAACGAGTAATTTGAGTGCTGTTTACTATACGCGGATGATGCAGTATTAATGGCCAATAGCGAACAGGACTTGCAGAGTCTAGTAAGCAGGATGTATGATGTATGCAAGGAAAGTGACCTTATTATGAACGTAAACAAGTCAAAAGTGATGGTATTCGAGAAAGGGGAAAGTAAGACAACGTGTGAAATTCTAGTAGGTAATGAATGTTTGGAACAGATAGATGAGTTTGTGTACTTGGGAAGTATATTCGATAGAAGAGGGAGTGTTAAGAAAGATATCGAGAGGAAAGTGACTGCGGGGAATAGGGTGAACGGTGCTTTGAACGCAATAGTTTCTAATAGAAATATGTCTACCGAGGCAAAACTAGCGGTACATAATGGAATTCTGGTACCAACATTGATATATATGGAAGCGAAGCCTGGAGCTGGCAGAAGAGGCGAAACGAAGAACGAAAGTAGATTGAATGCAGTGGAGATGAGATTCCTCAGACGTATGTGTGGAAAATCAAAATAGAGTAAAGAATGCAGAAGAAAGAAAGAGGAACGAATGTAAAGGTGATCTTAGCATAATTAATAGGATTAAAAAAGGGTCGCTCAGATGGTTTGGGCATATTGAGCTAATGAATGAGGAAAGAATGGTAAGAAAGATATACAATATAAGTGTTGATGGCGCCAGAATGAGAGGGCGACCGCGGAAGACGTGGAATGACTAATTAACCAGATACTGGAAGGTCCCGTTATAAGCCTCAACAACCGGCGAGCTTGCATGTATGAATGTGGATGAAGCGAGAGTTGTATGTCAGGACAGAAGAGTGTGGCGCTCTATCCTCTCTGCCTACAGCGTGATGGTAAGTAAGTATAATTATAATGTTTTATTTTATTTACAACTTTAAAACTACGCTTGTTTCAACACAGATTTTTCTAGTGAAACAGACATAGTCTAAGCTACAAGTATAAGCTTTTTAAGTACCTAATCGTGTTTAATAATTTTAATAAATAAAATAATACATATCGATTTCTTTCTTACATTTTAGTTATCATACAGTTACATTTTATTTAAGGCAATTACTTGACCTTTATTTGTTCCTAAAAAAAAACTTTTGTACCACATTGTTCAGACTCTTGTTTGGGTTCTGTAATTTTTTCTCAAATTACTGCTGTAATTTGAGAAAAGAAGTGATTGCAAAATAATTCCACTGTTAGTTTGTATGCGATTGACCATGTTTTTTGAGAAATATTTTATATATTTCATGTAATTATTCTGTAAACAAATATTGCGACAAAACACAGTTTCGGTGAAACGATTTGGAAAAATAAATATTATTATTGGAGTGTGAAATTATTTACCTAATAAACGTGACATTAAAATGAGCAAAATTTACATAATGTCTAATAAATAATTTATTGGGTTTGTAAAATTTTAACATAAAACTTCTCAAAGATTGTTTATTTACGTATCTACTTATTTGGTAGTCTTTGTATAATTTTTTATCGAAATTGGAGTATAAAATTTTATCTAACACATCTATTTCATTTGATTGAATGAAGTAAGAATGTAGAAGTCGGGAGTGTTTTGCAAGTGAGAAATGAAAAAGATCAGTAATGTTGTAATCGAATAACTTTTGATATTGAATCGTAATCTTACCTAGGTAATATAGAAAAAATTTTCTACTTTAGGCAATGGACCAAAAATGGTCAGTGAGATTAATAAATAAGTGTAATTTATTCACAGTTAAAGAATATTCGAACGATATTAAGAGTAGTTTGAGATACATTTTGGTTCCCATCCTACGAGGCCCACTTACATGGTACGTGGCCTACTTGTAGAAGAGGATTCCCTCGGCTCTGAAGGCCTCATACAACCTTCTCGTAAGTTTGTGGTTTAAGTGAGACAATGTATACTGGTTCGTGAGTAGTACTTATGATGCACACATTCTTAAAATTGATTCTAGATTAGTAAATACTTAAAAAACATATTGTCTCGAGAACATTATAAACTGTGGGATGCACTTAAAACGGTACTATATATTCAGGGACGAAAATAATAGGGGTAACTTTGAAGTTATTTAAATTAATTGTTTGAAGAATATTTTTTATTTTGAACGAAGGTTTGAACTTGGTGACATTATTATTAAAATAAAACACAAATCACTTTGTTTTCACCACTTTATTAGAAATACAATCTACATGTTTTGAGAACAATGTTCTCTTCTTCGGGATTGTTTGTGTACTAAAATTGAAAAAGATAAACCATGCATGTTTGGTACGGTGAAGGTGTGTGAAAATACTTAAATATTGTAAAATTCGATTATTCGCAGATGATGCACTAGCATACATATCAGGAGACAACTATGTAGAAATCATAAATAAACTAAACTATGATATCAATATAGCTAAAATAAATTAATTGAAACTAAATATCAACATAAAAAGGAAAAAAGGAAATACCAGATGCACCAACAATAATTATAGATGGGGAAGCAATCAAAGAAACAACTGATATAAAATAATGGGAAATAATTATAGATCTTAAATCAAACTTTTCATTGAACACAAATTATGTAAGAAAAAAAATGGCAAAAAGACTTTCACTCTTGGGAAGAAAAAGAAGATATATCAAAACAAAATCGTGCAAATATATATATATGATGCAAAAATAGTCCCCCCACATTAACTACTGCAGGAGTATACTATTTCTGTTAATGAAGAAGAATTGAAAAAATTTAAAATACTCCAAAAAAGCATTAAGATTATACTAAAAATAAATCGATACACAAAAATAAAAGTCATGCTAGAAAGCTTACAGATAACGACATTTAGACAAATAATTAAATTTAATGTAGGAACTTCTATTTATATATAAAATTATTAACGGACACAACAATACCTTTGAATTATTAAGAAAAATAATAAAAATCAACATGAACATGACCACTGTACAAGAAGAAAAGATGAAATAAGATTACCATTCCGAAAGAGAAAAGATCGCAAACTTGTATCATGTACAATATATGAAACTACCAGGGGATATTAAAGATGAAAACAATACGAAAACAATACAATAAAACAAACAAACAAGCAACAGCCACTTTAAAAAAAAAATAGATACTTACTTTTGAATAAAAATTTAATATACTTATATCAATATATATAAAACTCCTATATTACTAATGCCCATAAGTGGAGGTGTCACGGACTAAGCGGGGCAGATAATGCTACTTTTATCTCATTGCTGTCACTTGACCTGTTGTGCGCAAGCGTCGTGACTCTCATTTATCCCATGTGGCTGCGCTGATTGGATATTAATTGGCGCTAATTCTCGGACACGCGCATGAGACTCGAAGTGACACCGGGCTGGGTGAGACAAACATATATTTCTGCACTGTAGTAATTTCGCCTATTTCCAGACCCTGCTAGCAATATAAGAGTATTACATATATGCTTATATCTAATGCTGTATACAGGGTTCGTAAATGTAAATGTCATAAATGTTCGTAAATGTTCAAGCAACCAAGTTACGGAGATGTGCGACATCAAAGTTTGCATTTTTTTTTCAATATTTCTGACTTATTTTTTGTAAAACGTTGGACTATCATTACAGTAACTTGTATCGAATATGAAAAATTCATTCTCTTAAATACAAGTCAAAAAAAAAACTTCGAATTCCAATTGGAAAACACTCCAATTAGAATTTTTTCAGGGTTTTTATCATTATTTAACTTGTTTTGAAACGAATGAATTTATCGTAATCGGTATGAGTTACTGTAATGATAGTCCAACGTTTTACAAAAAATAAGTCTTAAATATTGCAAAAAAATGCAAACTTTTAATGTCGCATATCTCCTTAACTATTCGTATTAGGTCATAATAGCTTGAACATTTTCGAGTCATAATCAAGGTAGGAATATAGCCCCGCGAGGTTATTAATGTTTTACAAATAACCCTGCATACAGCATTAGATATAAGCATATATGTAATACTCTTATATTGCTAGCAGGGTCTGGAAATAGCCGAAATTACTACAGTGCAGAAATATATGTTTGTCTCACCCAGGTCCACATCATATTAGGATATATAAAAATTATTGAATTTAAGAATAAATAAATAAAAAAATAAAAATAAAAATAGGATTAATCGAAACAAGTCAAGTATCCCCGCGGGACGATACTTAAAACTGTTTCCAAAGTGCGTAAAGGGCGAGCTAGTGGGCGTGGAGGAAACCTCAGCATGGCGTTATCTCACTAGATAAAATTACATGAATTGTAGCCTGTAATTTGAATTTTTGAGTATTTGAGATAATGCGGCAATCTTGTAATATTTCGACCATCACTAAAATATCAGATGAACTCCTTTTGGTGCCGGGAGTGTGAGAAATAAATAAATATATACTTGCATCCAACGGTTTTAAAATATCTAGTTTATGATAGTTCAATATTGCCAGCCATACTTATCTTAGAAGATTGTATATTATTTTATACAATAAAATAAATCCAGCAATAAAATACTTATTACTTTCTATTTATTATCACAAAAGCTTACAACTACATTGATATACCTATGCTTAATTTATTACATATTTAGAAATATCGTACTATATATTCATATTATATATTTCAAGATAACAATTAAATTATGATTCCCTGTTAAGTTTAATGCGTTTATTAAAGTTAAATGAAAGAAGAACTATTACAGATTTAGTATGCCTTTTGAAAATTCTGCGTAATTATTTTAATAGCCCTGACCTATTACAATAAATAAACATTCATGTACCTGCTAGGAATACCAGAACAGTACAAATGTGCGACCATAGCACAAAAGAACTCGCGAATATCTAGAGTACAGAGCCCTGACCTATTACAATAAATATACATTCATGTACCTGCTAGGAATACCAGAACAGTACAAATGTGCGACCATAGCACAAAAGAACTCGCGAATATCTAGAGTACAACATCTAGGCAATCAATACGCCGAAATATATATTTGGAATACTACCTTGCACAGTTACAAGATGCTCCTAACTAGCATTTTTGTTAATAGCAGGGTTAATGCAGAAATATAACATATACGCGCATAAATATTTTTTTTTTGTTAACTCGCCTTTTAATATAATTATTATTTCTAAAAAATATTTTTACTCTACATTGTTTTCATTGAATTAATATTTATTGTTTTATTTATTCTTCTATAATTTATTATATTGCCTATTGAATCGCCTATTATATAAAATTACTATTTTTGAATTTAATTTCATTGATATATATTGTGTAAAATTATTATTTATATTTCTAATTTCATCAAATTACTTTTATTGTCTCCTTTAATTCAACATTTATATTGTTCTTGATTATATTTCTATATAATATATATTTCTAAATAATTTATGTTCACATTTGTATTTTTGATATATTAATTTTATTGTCTATTGTTTATCAACTTTGTACAAATTATAAATTAAAAGGCTTTACAGCTTGTATATATATATATATATATATATATATATCTATCTATTATCTATTATATATATATATATCTATATAATCTTGTCTAATAAATATTATATGGAGTTTTGAGAGGTGAGCGTGGAGGCAACTAGCCGCAGTAACCAATCCGTTATTCTTAGAGGATGATACTTACAATCCAGTACTGAAATGTTGCCAGGTAATGGCTTGGTAATATTCGTGGTTTGAAATGATTGTATAATTGGGGTGAATCAACCCCACGACTCCTAAAATAACAGAAAAATATACAATAAAAGGGATGTTTTGATGTTGAATTTTAGATATACGAGTTCTCTTAAGTAGACTGTATCCTAAAAGTTGTCGATGGAGATGTTCATTCGTCAAGAGATGAAGAATTAGTAGATTCGAACCTCCACAAGTTAATCCATTTAATGTTTGCATAGCTAGACCGCATTCAAAAGACTGCGCGCAAAAAATATATGTGTTGTTACGATGCAAAAAATGAACACAAAATAAGTTTTTTAGTAAGCAAGTAACCTTTTTTAAACGAAAAAATATATAATTAATATAAATTAACTTTGTTTAAACCACTTATTTATTGAAAAAAATCAAAAGAGTGTAAATAGTAAATTGAATATTATATATAATCAGGTCCTTTTTGCAAATAGTTATCTTTTAAATTTATTTTCATGTTAATTAGGTACTTTATATTATCATTTTCCATATATAACTTTTTAATATTTTGATCTATACTCGATTTTTAAATATTATTTTTGTTTTCCTGATGAAGAAGCCATTGGCTTCGAAACATGTTGATTTTTTTCAATAAATAAGTGGTTTAAACAAAGTTAATTTATATTAATTATAATTATGTTACCACAAAATAAATTTGCTACATTAGAAGAAGAAGAAAAAATATATATTTATTTGGAATATCGTATTAAGGCTTGTAATACGGGCTTGCCAGGAAACTATCCCCCGCTTTCTTCTTACCAGACAAAGCTAGAGAATGGTATTTTGATTGTGGTCGACCTATTCTTTTCTATGTATTCGCAACTTCATTATTAAAATAAGTAAATAAATATTATTTAAATAACATTTCTAAAATTTCATTTAAATAAATTGTTCCAAATACGCATCTTCAACGTTTTGCTACACGTATACTTTAAATGCCTTTTTAAAATTCATTCACCTTGCCGGCCCTACTTATAAGGGCACTGAACCCCGTGCTACGGAATTCTTAGCATTATTTATTTAATGAACCATAGTTTTACTCTAAGGTCTGTGATAAAGGGCTCTCTAATGGGAAATCATAAACGGTTTTAAAGGTACCTCAGCGCCGCACGAAGTCGAGTAAATATTTGAATAATGCGTAAACGTAGGGCTTTTTCATATTTGAGAAGTAAGACGGTACAGATATCAACATTTAGGGCTTGGCAGAGGGATCTTAAAACATTCATTCAAACAATTATGCACCGCCGGCATATTAACAACCGAAACAGTTCATCGCGCATACAATTCATTGCCTCCAATTGTGGGGTATAAAAGCAAAGGCAGCAATATAAAAAAAATAATGCAGTCATCGAGGATTTTATTTTTTATTTATTTCAAAAAAATCCTTGTTTACAAATAAAGGTACTTAATACTAGTTTAACAATAAAATATAAGATAAATTACACATATTTTTTTGTTAAATTTGTGGATAATGCCACTCTACTAGGCTACGCCTGTCCCAGAGTGGCGTTATAGAACACAATTATAATATTTTTTTGAATTCGTCAGTAATATTTATTTTCATAAGGTAGTAATTATATATCTACAAAGTATCAAGTGTATGTAGTGTTAGTGAAAGTTGGGTGAGTCATAAGTCCAAGTGTAAATATGTGTAGAATAATTGTTTAATGTAAAAAGGGTTAAAGTTTTGTTTAAGATTATTTTTTATTTTCCTTAATTTATTTATTTATTTATATAGGTATATATTTTTATTTGTAGACATTATTATGCAATTACAGTAAATAAATTTTCAGTTGCTGTTCTACCTTTGGAGGTAAGCCAGTTGTTTGCTAAAGCTTTTATTTTATTAATTGTGTACATTCTGATTTCCGGGAAGTCTATTAAATATGTTAAATATTTTAGGCCCTATGTATGAGTAATTTTTCTGTCCATATGTTGTCTTAGTTTTTGGTATTTCGTCAAGGTTTCGTAATGCTTGTCTAGTATTAATAGTATTAATAATTTATAATGTGCTGAATTTGATATTTTATAGGAAACAGCCTATAAATTTATAGGATATATGATTTTGAAAGGGATAGATATATAAAATCTAGAATATAGTGCATTTAATTAGTAATCCCTAATTTTTTTTAATATTGCTGCCTTTGTTTTTATACCCCACCCCCACAATTCATCTCAGAGGCAATTCATCGCCTCAAAATAAATATTATTTAAATATGCACTGAAAATATTAATATACTATGAAAAGTACCATGTTTGTAAGTATGTGTATACTAGTGATGTAACGAATGTAATTTTTTGAGCATTCGCGAATGCGAATATCTGCTACCGACATTCGCGAATGCGAAAGCGAATACGATAATTAACTTTTTTTAATTTGGCGCCAATTATGTATGGCTTAGCGGCTCAGTTTCGCGCGAGGCGCGTTCCGTTTGCATCTTTTTCCGAGAATTTCCGAGTTGATCTAATAGAAGCTTAAAGAATAATTTTGTTTTTGTTTGTTTAAAGTGTTTTCTTATAAAACATTAAATATTTATAGTTTGTAATTGAAGTACGTAGTTTTCGTTTGATTTTTGTTTTTAGTTTCATTCAAGAAGATGATTTCCTAACATTAAAAACTCATGTAAAGACTGATAAAAGTTTCAGAGAAGAATTTTTTTTTGTTTGTTTACATTGCATTATTATATTTTTTGTTTTCTAAGTTCTAATGAGACGTTAATTGTTATTTAGTAGTGATCTGGTATCTTAAGTTTTATTACCCAATGTAGATGGTAAATAAATAATAAAGTAAAGTACCAAATGATAAAGGAAAGTGAAGACTGATAATGTGATTACGAGGTAAGGATACTTTTTCTAATAATAAAAAAATAAAAAATGAATGGATTTTTTATCAAACTAATATTATGTTTTTTCTGATGTTTATATTCGCAAAACATTCTCTCGAACTTTGCGAATGCGAATTCTATAGTGAATATGCAAAAATATGCGAATATTCGCGAATGCGAATATTCGTTACATCACTAGTGTATACTATGTAGTGTACTTAAAAATACTCGCGATTCATAGTTTAATTAATATTACACTAGAAATTTTTAAAAATGATTTAAAATTTGTATTTATGCGGGTTCCATCAGAGATGCATATAATGCCTTTATTGACAGTTAAGAAAAGACACCAAAGCAGCTTTATTTCAATCAAGTTTAATAGAATCGTATGACGTATGTGTATTTAATTTTTTTACTGGCAAGAATATTTACCTACTACGGTATTGATACATAAATAATTAATTAACTCTCACTTGACGGTGAGCTCCGAACCCGAACGGTCGTGCACTTTTCGGAAGTATAGCTCATCGACAAGGCGCCCTGAAGATGTGCAGTAACATCTGTTCGAAACGTCGGCGGACGACTGTTCCTGACGACCAGAATTTGACGCGGGTTATCCACAAAGTAGTTAGAATTTACATATTTTGTTCCCGTAAAAGCCTTCGATTAAACATAAACATTTAAGTTTAAACTACGAGTTAAAAGAAAGGGAGTAAAAAAAAATTAATAAAATTAAAAATAATTTTATTCATTGAAATAAACATTACATATTCTTACGGTATTATGACTATAAACCTAACACAAGGCCTCCATTGTAATGCAATAAAGTAAAATTCTCTGAATGAACAAAGGAGGACATTTCATTAATAAATTTTGCCGTCAAAATGGTTCGAAATTTTTGCAGCCAAAACTTTCTCAAATTAAACAGTTCCCAAATAGGGAGATATTTTCAATAAATTTACCATTTTATGTATGTAAAATCAACACATCAGAATCTCGACGCAAAATAAGACATTTGTATGCCTTCCAACCGAATAAAGGTAATTCGCCAATTTCGAGGAACTTCAACCAATCTCAGTCAAAAGATTTTTCGACTGAAAATATTATTTAATTATCTCATTTAATGAATTCTGCTTGTATAACTATTAAGAATAAATAGTAGGTATTTATGATTTTTGGTGACTTTCATGCGGACATGTCAAGTCCCGCTGTCAAATTAAATCGAACGTCGTACACAGGTGTTTGTTTTGTTTCTTTTTTATAAACCACAAGCTATTATTTGAATTTATCATAAGATTTAAATCTCAATAAGTGTACAGGGTACTGAGATTTATCTCAACGTAACCTGTGAGACATACATACATATCTTAACGTGTCTCATTCCGTGGAAATGGTCCATTAAATTTTATGTTTATAACTTTCGTGGTGATTGATAAAGTTAGTAAGGTTTTGAATTTAGTGTTGATGTGGTTTTACACGCATTTTTTTTATTTTTTCATCACTGTTTTAACAGGTTATTAAAAAAATGGTAAAAACATTTTTTTGCACAATTCCATTCCCTTGAAAATCTGTCAATTTTCAGAGTACAAGTCAACAAGTATTCTGTCATTAGATTTAAAATACAAGATAGAGAAAATAATATAGTACTTGTACAATTATAGTACATATTCATATGGAGGATGGGGTGACCAGGAAGAGAGAGGAATCAGGGTTTGGGGTAGGATTCTAAGCATTCTGATCTAAGTTTATATAATATGGTCTTGATTATTTTAAAAGATACTGGACAGTACAGAGATTAGATGATTTATTATATAATATCGTATATGTTTATGAAAATGGAATGTTGAGATATTATATAACGTTCCCACCAGTTTAATTTCTTAATATCTTAGATATTCCTTGCCTCTGCTTTTGTTGAAGCCGTCAAATTATTATAATCTTAGCGTTATTATTGTTTGTTTTTCGCAGTTTCACATTAAAAAATTGTATTTAATTTATAAAGCAATTATTTCTTTACCTCACATATATTATTAAAACTAAATTTATCATTTTACACTTGGAATATAATTTAAATTTACGAAAATATATCTCGTGGCAATCTAGGACCATGTAGATAGTAATGGGCTGAAAGCTGTAGCGGATGCTGACATATCAAACTACCCCTGAATTAGCAGTAAGTTACTATTTCAACAATATCAAACCATTTGACACAAATCGTTATCCACAACGATTGCAAGAAACCTGGAAGAATTACGATAAAGATTAAATAATAAAGAAGCTGCCGATTAGCAGCCGAAACAAGACAACACTCGGCCACATTACGCAACGCTGTTCAAACTACAGGAGTTGGACTTGGAAACTGTCACCCACCGTATTCACCACACTTGCACCTTTCGATTACCACTCTTTTAAGGAATCTCTGCTCAGTCCCCAACAAACTGTTTTCCAGACTTCCTAGCTGTCGTCCCTTTGACAAAAATCCAGTACTATTCTGATAAATTTGGACATACTCAAAATATTCTGAAAAATACTTCATTCTGCAGCTATCATTTGCATATTTTGTCATGGGGCTGGTATAAAAAATGAGCCTCTCCTCGATCAAAAAACTTTAAGCGGATTAAATAGAAATACTAGACATGCTAGTGTCCCACTTGTTGATTTGGGATTTGGATCTAAGATACTCAAATGTAGCTGGATGGATAGAGTTTCGAAGAAAGATGTTACGATATATTAACTTTAAGTATTTCAAACAATACAAATGCGAAATTCTCCACATCTCAGGTATTTAAATAAAAATATAAGATCTCGTATTTCAAGGAGACAATTATAAACTGCAGAACCTGAGGCAATAATTTGGCAGTCTAATGTAGACTTTAAGGCCTAAGTTAATAAAGGCATGCAAGCAATCACAAAGTGATGCTAGGCAACATAATAATATAACAACGGATTTAAAAATGCCACCCTATAAACAGATGATCGCAAATAGCCAACATGATGATATAATAACAACGGATTTAAAAAATGCCACTCTATAAGCAGATGATCGAAAATAGTTGACAAGCAAATTGACCGTCGGAAGTACACGCAAAACATTTGGTATGGCAGTAAATGTGGAATACGTAACAGTGTCATATCTGTAAAGTGGCGTGCGCGCAGTTCGCATAAAAATTAGATCTTTAAAAAAACATGCTTGTGTACGAAAAAAATACTTACCAACTACATACAACTTGTAGACGTAATAAGGTAAATTTAATAACGTAGGAAATACTCATTTCAACAAGACAAACATCCAAATTGAAGAAACAAATTTGATGCGCACAAACAAGTACAATAGGATCAGAATTGATAAGAAGTTGTATTTTTTTATTTATTTTTTAATTAACGCCCTTCAGGCGATAAGGTAAAATGTACATTAAATTAATGAATACTTTAAACAAGACATAGTGATTTCCCAAGAAATACAAACAAGTAAAAATAATAACATAAAGTGGAAAGCAAATTATATTTATTTATTATTAATTTTTTTTTTTAAAATATTTATTACATTTAACATATGCCAAACTGCACAGCAGTTTTACGGCATGGTTGCCTTCAATATTTGACAATAATTTTTATTTTATAATGAAGATAGTAGGTTATTATCGAGTGTTGCATATTTTTTTACAAGTGATACATGATATGTAATTATAAATTAATGTAAGATTAGGTACATAGCTTTAATATATATTCTTTTAGCTTGTACTTTTTTGAAGCCAATGGAGTTTTTTTGTCTTGCATCATCTCAAAGAATTTTTTATCTAATTTATTAAAGATTCTTGGCACAATATATTCTCTTTTCCTTTCGCCATACACGTTGTTAGTGATTGGTATTCTCATTGTTCGTCCTGTCGATCTGGTTGCATAGTTATGGTGCGTGTCAGTGTGTATATTAATATTATTTATCATTTCTTCTAGTATTATATTATATTTTACTTTTTGGTCAATTGGTAATATTTTGCATACTTTGAATAATTTATTATAATCATCCTTGTACATACATTTGGTTCTATTATCTACCATAAGTTTTAGGAATCTTAATAGCGGTAGCACAATAATAATAGATAAATATAATATAAAGTAAAAAGCAAGTGTATAGCAAAAGCAGAAACATAAAGAAAGCATAATATAATAAAAAATACAAAAAAATAATATGAAGTAGAAAGCAGTATTGTTCATTTTATATTGTTACATTTTATATTGTTCATTTATCTTAAATATGTTCTATTTATATTATTATTTTGAATTATTTACTGTAAAACGTGCTTTATGTTAGGTACAAAAAAATCCTTTTAATTTTCTTGTACTGTAAAAGCTCACTAGGGCGTTTATTATAAATAAATAAATCCACTTATTTATGTCCAATCTGAGAAATACTAATAATCTCTCAATAACCTTTTAAATATGTTTGAAAATTATAAATTAAAATATGTTTGAATATATATACAGGGTTATTTGTAAAACATTAATAACCTCGCAGGACTATATTCCTGCCTTGATTATAGTCGAAAAAGTTCAAGCTATTATGATCTAATATCAATAGTTAAGGAGATATGCGACATCAAAGGTTGCATTTTGTTTTCAATATTTCTGACTTATTTTTTGTAAAACATTGGACTATCATTACAGTAACTTATATCGAATATGAAAAATTCATTCCCTTTAACACAAGTCAAATAAAAAAATAAAAACCTTCGGATTCCAATTAGAAGACATTCCAATAGGAATTTTTTCAGGGTTTTTATCATTTTATTTAACTTGTATTGAAACGAATGAATTTAACGTAATCGATATGAGTTACTGTAATGATAGTCAAACGTTTTATAAAAAATAAGTCAGAAATATTAAAAAAAAAAAAACTTTGATGTCGCATATATCCTTAACTATTGATATTAAGTCATAATAGCTTGAACATTTTCGACTCATAATCAAGACAGAAATATAGCCCTGGGAGGTTATTAATGTTTTACAAATAACCCTGTATAAATAATTATATTTTAAAAAAGTTGTATACAGAAACAGTCAAAAATAGAAAACTTTAGATCACGTCTTTTAAATCGTTGTTTTCATAAGATAAGAATTATTTAGTTAATATTTACTGCACACCTGTACGCTGCACGCCATTGATACGTTTGTACGTCCCTACATATATGTATGTAGGTAATTAAGGCACTCACAGTAGAAAAAAAAATCTGGTTCGAGGCCCAGTGACCAAGAACTGAAACCGGAAATGAATGAGCAAAATTTCGTTTACTCACATCTCTACCCAAGTACGTCAGGTATGTTGTACTGATGAATTATGAATTCTTAATTAATTTGTTCATCAGGTTTACTATGGTCATGTGATGTAATTATATAATAAATTATTACCACCGTGCGCTCACGTAACGCATTCTTATAAAACATCACATGGTTCAGAGCCTTGCGGTCGGGAATATGTCTGGTGGACGGACCTGTCAGACGTTACAGTACGGCCACTCTATGATGGCACTTTTGACGTTTAGACTTACATGAAGTTTCGTAATTAATGACAGCTAAACATTGGAGGACAAATGCTATACTTTATTGCGCGAACGTCAGAGTAGTGATGTCCATCAACATTAAATATGGAATGAACGAAATGATTCAAAATGTTATAGGATATTGATTGCCTGTATAATATGCGTAGAATACGCAGAATAAGTATCCAAAATAACACAACAAATCTGACAGATCGATTGTACCCCCAACATATGATCTTTTTCTATGGTTTTATTAGAGGGCAAAGAAAACGGCTACAAAACAATGAAAGACGGATCAGACCGGGTGATGTTTTTTTGTCTCTTTTTCTCTCATGTGTCGCCATATTGTTTAAACTGAGTAAGCTCTATTTTACCACGTACAAAGGTTTGGTAAAATGCTTTATTATCCCTTTATATATTGTAGATACTCCAAGGTTTTGACAGTTTTGTTTTAACGTTGTTACGGAAAGAACGAACGTGTGCACGCTGTGATTACGACATTGTTTTTTACCTGGCTTTAGATTTCGGACATTGATACTTTTATATTTTGACCCCTGCTCGTTAATTTGGACTTTGTTTTTACCTTTTTTATGTACAAAGACTTTCTCAACTCACACCGTGCGACGAATTTTTTTTTCGACTGAATTTTTTCGTTAATGATTTTAAGTGTGTCACAACACTATAACGATCTGTCAAAAATGACATCTTACGATGGCTCGAGTATAATACGTTTACCGAACCGAACGTGAGGCGGGGAGGCCCCTGACATGGGTCATTCTCTAAAATCTAAAAACCAAATAATTAACCCGGTATTATGGGCCCACATAGGGTGATATCCATTTCTCATCATTAACATAACCTATTTGTGCTTGTCGGTTGCAGGTAATATTGGTTTTGGAGTTGGAGCTTTAATTGCCTACTTTCTAAGTGTAGCATGTTTGGTTTTTTAATTCATTCTTTTGATGTTTACTTTAGAAAAGTCTGCGGGCGTTGAGAGCAAGTGTGTAAGAATAAACTTGACGCCTTTGACATATATTGTTACATTTTATATATAATATACATAAATATATAATATACATAAATGTACATGTAAAATATAATTATTTGCATAAATACATATTACTAGAGCGTGCCGAAGACACTTGTAATTGGGATAATGGGCATAGTCTTCACTATAATGATTATTATCAGAGTATCATGTAGCTATTATCCAGTTAGTGTCTCTAATAAATAAAAAAAATATATGCTGTTGTCGACTTGCTCGAATATTTAGAGATTAACTTAAAGACTTGTTTAATGCTTCAGTTTTTTTTGTTTATTTTTTAAATTTTTTTTTATATATTTATTTTCTTTACATTGTATAATATCTAGTCCCACAAGACAGACGTCTTGTGGGACTAGATATTAAAAGTGTAAAAAGACGTTTGTCTGTAGGTTCATTTTTACAATTGAAAGTTACACTATTTCAAAATATTATTCACTTCATAAACATAAGAGATAAAAAACAAAAAAAATAAGTACAAAAAACAACATAAAAGAAATTTTCAGTACAAAGTTAAAATTTTTAAGCAAATTACGAATGAAATTAAGCATAGATAGCAAATGTTTGATGCCTAAGTTTTGACGCAACTAAGCGAGATAGCAAATGATAAACTGGAGAAGCTGGTTGACTGGAAAGGTATAAGGCCGTAGTGAAGAGGGACCCACCGGACACCCAGGGCCTTTTTATGAGTAATAGCTCCCATATCGGCCCTACACTTTCGCCACCCAATTCACATGCCACTTAAATTCATATGAGTGAAAGCAGCGCGGGGAGGTGAATACTCAGAATTGCTTATTACCTTCTGACCGGTTACGTTTTACCTCCGTCACTTGTGAAACAGATAAATAATGAATACTAGTAATGCAACGAGTACGAATATTCGTATTGGCCGAATAGTAGATATTTACCAAATATTAATATCATCGCGAATATTAAAAACAAATTATTTATAACTGAACGCAACGCAAATTACGGTTTGGCTGTGCACAGTGTATCGGAAAACATCTACGCACTCTATTATCGGGGATTGCCCTAACATTGAATGAATGGATTTGTTGAGTTCTCAAGTTGTCAATTGTTACTTGTTTCGCAGCATAACATGAGTTGTTTCATCTAGTTTCGTTGGGTTATTATATTATTATTATATGGTATTAACAAGGATAGTTGCTCATTTCATGTAGTTTTTGTTCTGTTATACGTATTTTATTTCCGTAGTGTGTAAAAGTGTTACCTCTTATAAAATAATATCAAATTAAATCTAATAACATGACCTCTCGTAAACGTGAAAAAAATCATATTTATTTTCGACCGCTGGGAATGTACAAACGGATAAAATAAATATTTGCTTTTTGAACAAAAACTTTCCGGTGGTAAATTTTAATCATTAAATCTCTTAGTAAAATAAACAGAGGTGTATTATTTATTACCTTGTTGAATTATTCGTATTCACCGAATAGAAGGCTTGATATTCGTATTCGTATTCGTGAAAGTAGTATTCGTTACATGACTAATAAATACAGGAGCTAATTGGCAAGCGTTAAAGGAATATTTAGTTAAATTAAATGTGCTATAATATAAAAAATTATAAAATATCTAAAATTGAACGGCTTCAAATTTGTGATGATTATACGAATTGTAATTGTAAAAATTGAAATTTGAATACCTGATGTAGTCTCTTAGTTAAATCGTTGTGTAACCAGTCTATGTGGATTTGTAAAATTTTCATATTTGAACATACAGAGGTTCCATAATAAGAGATTTTAAAACGAAGATGATAAAAAAGTAACCCAGAAAAACCAAGTTTTTATTATACTCCCTTTCTTTGTGAAATATAACAACAATTAAAGACGAATTAAAACATGTAACATAACACTAAACTTACAGTAATTTAATATATTTCTAAAATGTCAGATGTTTTGAGCTTTGATACGACACCTCATGCTTTGAAGATTAAATTCTAAAAACATTTGTCAGTCAATTAAGATTTTCGACATTCGTAGGGAAGTACCTATTATGTATACCGACGGAGTAATTCAAATTTAGAAAATATTCCGCGACGTTATCGGGCCGCTATGCTAGTAATCAAACTTTTCTAATGATTCCAATTTGAAAAAAACCAATAAAATTTCTTAAAATCCGAAGTAAAAAAAAGGCTAGCCATCAAACTTTAAATATGAAATATCAGTCAGTAATGAAAAAAATAGAGACGGCGTATTTAAATTAGGGATGCATCCGATACCGATACCGATATATCGGCGATATAGTGAATTTTCCGATATATCGGAATCGGCGATATTAATTTGCCGATACACCGATATATTTTGAATTTCGCACTATACATAATCCATGTGTAAACGCGCCATCTTCGCGCTTAATTCGTTCATGCTTAAACGCGGCACAATTTATCTACGCTCGGGGAATCCCTGCGTTTCATAATTTCATTCCGATCACGGAATACGTGTCGCATCAATATTCTAACTATTCTCAAACTAAAACAAAAGCCAGTGCTATGAAAATAGGACTAAATTGCTGGTGTCCTGGAATGGAGCCCGAACCACCGACCACCAGATCACCAGGCGAGCGCATGACCACTTACTGCAACAAGCTACACAAATTACAATTTTTAAAATTTAATTATAAGGTAAACATTTTAAATAAATATTACAAAAGTAATTTCGTCTGTTTCTAATCTAAACCCACAACTTTTTACACCTTTTGAAATCTTCACTGTCCGCATCGGTATCGGTATCGTTATTGTCGTTACTTTTTTCTAAATATCGGTATCGATATCGTATCGGCAAAAGTGCGTATCGATGCATCCCTAATTTAAATTCCATTACAAGCAAACATTTTTAAATTTGCGACCGGATACAAATCAGGATTCCATTACAAGCAACAAATTTAAAATTTGCAACTGGATACAAATCTGATACAATGTTTAATGAGCAGGTTAAAGGGAAAATTATGTTTTTAGAGAAAAGAGACTAACTTTCGGCCTATGTAAAAGAACTAGGGAGCTCTTATGCAGAGTTATTTGGAAAACATTAATAACCTCGCAAGATTATATTCCTGCCTTGATTATGATTTAAGTCAATCAGTCATGACATAATAATCAATAGTTATGGAGTTATGCAATATCAAAGTTTGTATATTTTTTTCAATATTTCTAACTTATTTTTTACAAAATGTTGAACTATCATTACAGTTACTTATATCGATTACGAAAAATTTACTAGTTTCAATAAAAGTTAAATATAATGATAAAAACCTGCAAAAATTCCAACTGGAATTTTTCCAATTAGAATCGGAAGATTTTTATTAATTTATTTGACTTATATTAAAGAGGATGAATTTTTCATATTCGATTACTGTAATGATAGTCCAACGTTTTACAAAAAATATATAAGAAATATTGAAAAAAATCAAATTTAGATGTTGCATATCTCTATAACTATCGATATTAGGTCATGGTTGCTTAAACATTTTCCACTCATAATTAAAACAAGAATGTAGTTCTGTATATATTTTTATTTTTATAATAAATACATTTATACATAAAATATTAATGTACAATTATCAATAAATTTAAAAATAATTTAAAATTTAATCGTACACCTGCATAAAGTGCATCAATTTGGCAGCATCAACATTCTGATGCAAGATGGTGGGACATATTATCCATGCTGGTGCTCCAAAGATAGTATTCTATGTAACAATACATTCTACAAAATTATAATACTATAATACTTTCAATAATTCATATATAACTTGTACAAGTACAAGTAAAAATGCTTCAGTTTGTCGTGTTTACATTGAGAACATATAATTGTTGCGTATTAGCAGTTACATTCATCATAAAGCATTTTTCGTAAGATGTTTATCGAACGACACCATTTTTTGTCAGTATTTACATCCTTACCTATTATTCTGTTTGTTCTGATACAATTATGTCGTCTATATCAACTAAATAATATAATCATATAAACATCTCTATATCATCGATAAAAAATGATCAATATGGAAGCCAGATTGAAATAGAATCCTATATTTTATATTTATTCTGCAGGAAAAAAACGCTACTTTGGTGTACAAACTAGCAATACAGACAATAAAAACTAATATGAGAGCCTGCATACAGGAATATAGATAAAAACAATAATATATTTAATAGATAGATAAATACATATGATTTTTTTACAACAATGAATATTAGCTAATAAATATTAATAATCAAATCATTATATATGTTATACCTTCCCAAAAAGAATCAAGATCTTGTATGTGGTGAGAGATAAAGGAGGTTTCAAAGAAAACATTTATGTCAATAAACAATTTTTTTAATTACAAATGAATTCCTATGTTAAATTTTTTAAGTTGGTAAGTAGTGTGGCAGTATAATCTATGTTAACAGACATTGAGAATTATAAATACACTAAAGAAGAAAATTATAGATTCTTGATGGTCTGGAGAAAGTAGAATTTTAATATGGGTTTTATGAGGGGGGCATATACCACACGTGCATCTCTGCTCATTTATATCAGAGAACCATGAAAAGCTGATAAACAATCTTCTGATAGATATCTATTATCTTTTTAAGACATCCGAATAAAATGTTCCGTAGAGAAAGAAAAAACGTAAAATACTTTTTTTAAATTAATTTTAGTGATACTTAATATAAATATAATTAAACTAGTTAACTTTGTTTACACCACTAAAATTTATTTGGTAAAATCAACCGGTTTCGGAAACGACGTTCATCAGGGTATACTTAATACTAATTGAACTTTACAAAAATTATAAACAATCATACTTCAGGGGGTAAATAGTGGGGGGTGCGAAAGAAACAGGTGATAGGGTGAAAGGGAACATATTCAAAATAGGACTGTAAGTTAAATTTTTTTGGTTGTTAATAATAGATTCATTATTATTTATAGCTTTCTTAATCTCTAGGGCCTCTAAATTATTAAGGCGTCTACTTTTACTATTAATGTGAAGAATGTTGACCCCTGTATTTTTATTAAAACTATGGTTACTCTCAATAATATGATTGGCAAATTCGAAAAAATTTGAATTATTTAAGCATCTAATATGCTCTTTAATCCTTAACAAAGTTAACTAGTTTAATTATATTCATAATGAATAACCACAAAGTAATGGCAAAATACAACAGTACTTAATATAAATATTGAACTTTAAAGAATTCAAATTGCAGAGTTTATTTTCTCATCATTAGCATAAATTCCACTCCATTTAAATATATTTATTATTGACTTTATCGACTCAAGACAACATTAATATTAAATGAAAATTGGTAATTTTATATACCTACAAGTAATAATACGTTGAACAATGGTGCTCGTTCCCTTGGGCGAATAATGGACAAGTCGGGAATAATAAAAACCTTCAGTGTTGTCAATTAAACCCTTATCACAATATAAATCACCTCCCAAGTACGCCCAGCAATCCATTAAAGATTAGAAGAGACAGGCTTTATAATGCCGATTCTAACTGTTTTCTCGGTCCTCGGCGTTTGAATAAACCTGTTTCGAGATAAAACATCTCATAAAACCAGGTCTTCAGAAAGAAACAAAATAAGTAATATAAAATAAAGAATCACCTCTTACCGAGATGCAGAATAGCATTTATGAGATAACAGAAATTGAGGTAGCATTGTTTCCATAATCATTACTACAGGTAATAGGCTCGAAAGCTTTCTACAAAAAGAATAATTTGTTAAAGAGATTTGTTACTTTTTGTTCATTAATAAATATTTTTGTGTAGATTGGTTGATAATCTTCGTTTTCAGTGGCACTTAAATTTTCTGTTTTACGATATCATTGATTATTTTTTAAATGAAACAAATTCATTCAAAAAACAACGAACTATTATGTTTTTATATACGATTCTTACCTCCTTTACTTTCATAGATTTCTTCGCGCGTGTACGTCAACCATCATAACCATTTCTATCTACTGCTGGATGAAAGACTCCCCAAGAATCTCCCACTTTTTTCCGTCCATATATTACATATTATATCCGAACATTGATAATTTTGTCAGTCCAGCGAGTTTTATGGTGGCTTGTAGGCTTCTTGATTCGCCTGAGGCACCATCGAAAGACTGCACTCGTCCAGTGACTGTACTCTCTTTCCATACTTACATGGGACATAGTATTTAGAATTTGTTAAAACACATTAGGATTTTTTATGTCTCACAGAGACGAAGCTATTTTTATGGGAAACGTATACGGAAGTCTTTATATGATGGCCCATGGCTATGACCTGTACAAGCTGCCTTAAGTGATCATTTACCACAATGCAAACGTTCACCAATTCCACACATTATCAATTTTTTAAAGTTGCATATATATTCTAAATCTGAAACCTTTCAAATATTTGAAGGTACTATGCATTATTTATTATTACTATTTATTTATTTTAAAATTATGTAAATAACTCCTGATCAATTTAATGTCAATTAAATTATTAAATTATCAATCATAACATAATTGATATAAATTAACTTTGTTTAAACCACTTATTTATTGAAAAAAATCAACATGTTTCAAATTATTTTTGTTTTCCTGACGAAGAAGCCATTGGCTTCGAAACATGTTGATTTTTTTCAATAAATAAGTGGTTTAAACAAAGTTAATTTATATCAATTATAATTATGTTACCACAAAATAAATTTTCTACATTTGAAGAAGAAGTAATCATAACATCCCTAGAATTAGTCAATAATAGTAATCTATTATTTGGGGATGTGTTTGTTATTCAAATTCTTCAACAGCGTTGACCGGTCATTGCCGACAACAATGAAGTAGTGACTTATATATAATTGTAAACGTTTTCTATAAAATACAATGTAGAAAGTGTTTATAATGTAAACGCAAAAAAATGTCACGCTACGGTAAACTGAAAATAAATGGTCGCCGTTCTTTGAAGTAACAAAGTCATGTTGAGAATGAGTAGTTTGATTGTAATCATTAAGATGATTACAATTGTGCATCATTAAATAACGATGCAAAATGTGTAATGACATGATTAATTCACAGGTAAGGTGCCAAATTTATTTAAGTGTATTATATAATATTATATAAAACTCATTAGCTAATTCTGTTAGCGTGTTAGGTACATCTAGTCTCAGCAAAATATTTTCAATATTGCTATTATGAGATAAAAGTGCTATAACGAGATATTAATTGCGTGGCCAAGTGTAGCATTACCAAATCGTTAGGGGAACAGAGCTATTTTCAAAATACACTATTTTATAATATAATGAAAATAACATATTTTAATTATTACACCGCATCTTCTGTGTGTATTTTTTTGGGATATTCTGACATGTATATGTGACTTCTCTGGCCGACGTTTCGGATCCCATTGCAGTCAGATATACCTACACTGCAGGATATCCCAGAAAACTACACACAGAAGATTCTGAACGGCCGTGAAAATCTGAGAACATTATATTCAAGAACACATTTTTATTGTGAGGTTGCAATTTTTTCAGAACAAAGTTCTGTAAAATTTAAAAATAAATTAATTAATCAATTAGAAAGATAACAGAAATGTCAAATTCACCAAAAAATATTTGGCTGCTACCGGGATTCGAACCACGGATCTCGTCCTATCCGGGGCAGGCGCGATATCCAATTACGTCATAACGGCCTCTTATATTTGCGTCAATATATCGACCGTATCTGTAAGCCTCATTTTTATTAATTGATTAATATACAGGGTTATTTGTAAAACATTAATAACCTCGCAGGACTACATTCCTGCCATGATTATGAGTCGAAAATGTTCAAGCTATTATGACTTAATATCAATAGTTACGGAGATATGCGACATCAAAGTTTGTCTTTTTTTTTCAATATTTCTGACTTATTTTTTGTAAAAAGTCGGACTATCATTACAGTAACTCATATCAATAATGAAAAATTCATTCGTTTTAATACAAGTTAAATAAAATGATAAAAACCCTGAAAAGGTTTTTATTTTTTTATTTGATTTGTGTTAAAGGGAATGAATTTTTCATAATTGATATGAGAACTCATATCGATTACATTAAATTCATTCGTTTCAATACAAGTTAAATAAAATGATAAAAACCCTGAAAAAATTTCTATTGGAATGTTTTCTAATTGGAATCGGAAGGTTTTTTTTTTTATTTGACTTGTATTAAAGGGAATGAATTTTTCATATTTGATATAAGTTACTGTAATGATATTCCAATGTTTTACAAAAAATAAGTCAGAAATATTGAAAAAAAATGCAAACTTTGATGTCGCATATCTCCTGAACTATTAATATAAGGTCATAATAGCTTGAACATTTTCGACTCATAATCAAGGCAGGAATATAGTCCTGCGAGTTTATTAATGTTTTACAAATAACCCTGTATATTATCCATTTTTAGAGCAATCCACTTTTTCTGGTACGGTAGGCACTAATTACTTTGTGTAACTGCCGCTAGGGGACGCCAAAATTAACAGTTTTAATTCATTTTTATTTTTGGACACATTTGATAAAACACACGAATATTATATTTAAGAACACATTCTTATTGTGAAGTTGCTTTTTTTTCAGAACAAAGTTCAGTAAATTTAATACCAAATTAATTAATCAATTAGAAAGACGTACAGAAAAATCAAACCACTAACGTACCAGAAAAAGTGGATCGCTCTAAAAATGGATAATATACTTGTATATTAATCAATTAATAAAAATGAGACTTAGAGAGAGAAAAAATAGATATGATCGATATATTCACGGAAATATAAGAGGCCGCTACAGCGTAATTGGATAACGCGGCTGCCCCGGATCGGAGGAGATCCGTGGTTCGAATCCCGTTAGCCGCCAAATATTTTTTCGTGAATTTGATTTTTGTGTATGTCTTTCTAATTTTTATTTTATTTATTTATTTCAAAAAAATCCTTGTTTACAAATAAAGGTATTTAATACTAATTTAATAATAACAATATAACATAAATTACGCATTTTTTTGTTGTTGTTAAATTTGTGGATTATGCCACTCTACTAGGCTACGCCTGTCCCAGAGTGGCGTTATAGAACACAATTATAATATTTTTTTAAATTCGTCAGTAATATTTATTTTCATAAGATAGGAATTATGTATCTACAAAGTATGAAGTGCAGTGTTAGTAGTAAGTTGAGTGAGTCATAAGTCCAAGTGTAAATATGTGTAGAATAATTGTTTAATGTAAAAAGGGTTAAAGTTTAGTTTAAGATTATTTTTTATCTTCCTTAATTAATTTATTTATTTATATAGGTATATATTTTTATTTATAGACATCGTTATGCAATTACAGTAAGTAAGTTTTCAGTTGCTGTTCTACCTTTGGAGGTAAGCCAGTTGTTTGCTAAAGCTTTTATTTTATTTATTGAGTATATTCTGATTTTCGGGAGGTCTGTTTAAAATATGTTAAATATTTTAGGCCCTATGTACGAGTAATTTTTCTGTCCATGTTTTGTCTAATTGATTAATTAATTTGGATCTGAGAACATTTTTATTACACCACATTATTACTTCGGTAATTATCTGCTTATCTGCTTCGGTTACGTAGATCAGACGGGCTGAGGAGTGAGTGACTTTTACTCGTGGCGAGAAAAACGTTCGTCTATTTAATATAACGTGACATTGGCACGACGATTCTGCTCTTGATATTGTCGATTGGACTTGCCACGCAATACCGCAACAGCGACGAATAATCTTACAGCTCAAAACATTCATTTCGCTCAAATTTCTCTTTTAGCCACTAAATGTTTTTTTTTAATCTTTTAAGCAAATTCCAACAACTTTTATTCGATCGAAGAGAAAATTTTATACTTTTAATGGCTCAACTTAGAACCACCTGTTGGATATCGATTATTCATCAAGTTTATTTAAACAAATTCCAAACAATCTTTCGTAAAATTTCAAGTACCTAAATGGAATTTAGTTATTCTGTTATTTGCGGCCTCAAAATATTATTGTTTACTGTTTTGAATAAACGAATCAGTATCAAAATTTTATTCTCATTTTATGCAAATATTATAATTATAATTACACTGTAAATCTGTATCAAGTAAACTGATGGTTGGTTACTTTACAAACAATGCGAGGCGACTGAGTACTCGATAGAGTATTGGAAAAATATAGTAAAATAATATATTTTGTAATTTTACATTTTATTTATTATAAAACAAAGTTATAATTATAAATATTGATTTAAAAAATCTACAAGTGTATCTGGGAGCAATTAAAACAATTTGTTTTCTGAAATTACAGAGGATGACAGCAATAACCAAGATTTTTTTTCTCAATTATAATTATTATATTTTTATGTTATGGTTATGATTTCGTTCCTCGATTAGGAATGAATAGGTTTTCTTTGGGATATTTTTACAGAAATATCTGTATTTTATACAAAATCATATGCTTTATACTTAGATATACATTTAAATATTAGATAATAATATGCATGGTGTCTCTGGGGAGTCTTCTTAAATTTTGAATAGAAAACATTTTTTCCAATATTTCTTGACTTATCTTTTATAACTTACCTTTGGTCTTATGATAAATACATGCTGCTATCTGACCCATAACTATTTTAATGGTGTTTACATTTTCTATAGGTGTAGCGGTTTATAATGAAAAGTAATTAACATCGCCAAGTGATTAATGCGATTCGAATAATAAGAAATTGTAAAAATATTATACGACGGCGAGTCAAAAATTATCAACACCTACAAAGTCTTTTCGCTTTCTTACGCACGCTTAGAGTCGGTACGACTGCGGTCACGTGTTCGAATTTTGATCCCGAACGCGTCATTTGCCTTCGGGCTAAAACAGTGTAAAGGAGGAGCAACGATGATTCGATTTCTCTGGTCGGAGGGCGTGAAAGGGGCTGACGAGTATGACGCGTGGAGAGGAAGCAGGATGTCCGCCAACCTCCAACCTTCCTGACAAGATTCAGCAAGCTCGAGAGATGATTCTAGCAAATAGGCGAGTCACCGTGGGTGATTCTTTGAACATCACCCATGGTTCTGCCCATCAAATCATTCACGACTAGCTTGGCTACCGTGAAATCTACGTGGAGGAAGTACGAAAAGTAGCTTCGCGATCAACTGAAAGCCTTCTTCTTGATCAAGATATATATTATACATGTCTCATAGCGATGGAGCTATTTTTTATATGGCAAAGTAGGTATGGAAGTCTTTTTGGTTGTTCATAGGGGTTAAGACCTATCGCACGCCTGGCTTACTTTACACAATATGACGTAAAAATTTGTAAGCTTGTTGACAGCTGCACCAAGTACATTGACAAGGGAGAAAACTTTATAGAAAAATTATATAAATAATATAAAAAATAATAAATTGTAGAACGAAGAGTGCGGGTAATTTTTGACTTGCCATCGTACTTTACGCCCGATTCCCTCAAATTTTGGTTTTTAGGGTGGCATCTGTAATCCATATACATAATTTTTCATTATGTAATGGAGTATTTAAGATTTTTCTCAAATTCATCTTTCTTACCTTTCCCCGTGCCACACAACCTCACTTTATCGTCAATCACACTAAGCAATAGCATCAATCATCACTATATGAAAGTAAGAATTTAGTATTCAGTTTTTGTTTTAGAAGGATAAGGGGCCATTCAAGTATTACGTAAGCAGAAATTTAGTAATTTGTAACCCCCCCTCCCCCTTGTCAGCAAAAGTAAGCAAAGCTCTTACTCCCCCCTCCTATGCTTACGAAAACATTGGTATATATTTTTTATTTGTCAAGTATTTATATTTTGAACACCTGCAAGTAGAGTTGCCATATTTTGTGTTTAACCCTTAAATGCATGAAGTCTGATTTTTATATGAAAAAAAATATTTTATAGAGCTTCACCCGTAGACTAAGGGAAAAATAGTAAAAAAAATCATTGTTTTATTTTTTCATTTTTTTAAAAAAAAATTACCATGTGCCGTTTTCGGCACCACATGCATTTAATACTAAATTAATGCATTACTTCCTGTGCATTTAGTATAAAAAAGATAAAAATAATTGTATGAATACAAAATTGATAAACATACCTGCTCGTTTTATATTTTTCTGGGTAATAAATCTGTCAAATAATCAAGATTTATTTAGATCGAATACGGCTTTCTTCGCTTCTCGATAAAGACATCGACTTTTCTATAATTTGATAGTTTAGTAAAAAATGGCCGTTTGGGCATGGACATAATTTTTATTTTTTTTTAAATTCAATGACTGAGGAATATAAGGATCGATATAAAGAATGACAAATATTTTGTGTGTTATAATTGAAAACAAACTCAATGTTCCGTTTTCGGCACAATATGCGTTTAAGGGTTAAATCAGTATCTACTTAATTTTACAAAAAAAAGATGAAAAACAGATAAATATGAATAGCGCGCGCAGTAATTTATCTTCTTCGGTTATTTCTAATATAACCATAAAACATCGCGTGTGAGCGAGTAAGCAATATCAATTATTTTGGGGAATCTCTGAAAATGCTTTTCGCTTTCGAGTGTAGACAAGTAAGGTTGCCACGTGTGTTCAAATCAGAACGTACTAAATTTTGCTGAAAAATCAGAAAAAGTAAATAAATATTGCTGACGTTACCTGACATTCAGACCCCCCCGTCCTCATGTCATCAAAAATAAGCAAAACTAGGACCCCCCCTTTGCTGCTTCCGTAATACTTGATTGTCCCCAACAATATTAACGTAGATAATAATATTAGTATGTTTGGCGCTTTAACAGGTAAGTGAGAAAAGCAATTCTAACGGACGAATTGAAATGCTCAATAGTTGTAGCTATTTTTCTAAGATGGCGCTGTTTTTATATTGTAATAATGTACATAACGCGTGTATTTTATTAAAACTTACAGATCTTATAAGGCTCATTAAATTGTATTAAAAAATATTGCTGTGTTGTTATTTAGATACATTATTATACACAATATCTTTAAAGTGTGTACGAGAAATATTGCATATTAATTAATAATTGTGACACGGTGTTTGGCAAAGAGAAATCAATTTCATATAATAATATTTTTAGATTACTGTTACTGTGTAAATCGCATTTGACAAGAAATTAATAGTATTAGAGTACGTACTATACGTATGTACATACATATACATACCATTTTTATGTTTTAAAAAGGTTAAAAATACATTTAAATAACTGTGGTTTTGTAAAATAAAAAAGTGATGCAAATTAATATAATTTGGTTTTTAGAATGCAACCCGAATCATCGCCAATACGAGTGATAAAATACAATAAAACTCCAAAAATCATATTTTACATATAAAAACGCAACTCATACAAAAAAGGTGAACATTTTTATTTATTTTAAGACAAACATATAACTTTAAACACGAATCATTTGATTAATAAAACTTAATTTTCTTAAAAATACACACAAAATAGCAGGTACAGTAGGATAGAAAGAATCTTATTATAATATTTTTCTAAATTTTATCGCTAACATTTTCATCCATCTTTTGTATTTATTAATGCTATTCATATCTAGATATTGGCATTTATGAATGTTCTTAGGTTTTCACGGCTACTCAGAATCTTCTGGTTTGTGTCTTCTGGGGTATTATGCCCTGTTATTACGACCTTTCTGGCCGACGTTTCGGATCCCATTGCAGGCTCCATCATCGGGGCTGATGTGTCAACACATCAGCCCTGATGACGGACCGTCGGCATAATACCCCAGAAGACACAAACCAGAAGATTAGCATTTATGTTAATATAATACGACGTAAATAAAATTAACTGTTAACAAAGTAGGAACATTACGCTATCAATTTTTTAGAGATTTCTGTCGGATAAACGTAAATTTATTCGTTTAATCCCATTTATCAAAAATATTTTTTTTTTTGGAAAAAAAATAATATATTGATCCATCACATTATTAAAACGTGCTCGAAATAATTTAAACCTAGACAGCTGATAATAATGCAAAGGAATCAAGTCAAAAAGCAATTCATATTTTAGGAAAAATATTTATTTATTAAAAATTAGACATGATCTAAATAATCTTGAAGCTTGGAGGAGCTTTCCTTACGTGACGATTTCTACCGGTCAACTCCTACAGCAATAAAAATCATGTGTGTATACAATACAACACATATAGTAGAATTTGATATAATGTTATTGTCTATTTAGTAAAGATAATCAGATTTTATAAAAACATTAATTCGTTCATAATTTTATAGAAATATTATTTATAAAAACGAATATGTGTGTTAAAAAAATTAACAAGTTAATTTCTTTCGTTTTCGTACACAATTTAAAGTACGTTATTAAATCTTTTATTTTACAATGTTACAACGCAATAAATATGCGCCTATTGTACAAAATACAACAGTCAAAAGATGAGAGCTCCGCGCACGCGGTCTGTGTCTCGAAGCGTGAGAGAAAATTAAGTAAGTACCTACCAACGTGAATGAAGTAGAACTCCCGCGTAATGGATTGCCTATTGTTATCTATTGTATTTTATGCACGGAGCAGAATGGCGTTAAAAGTTATGCCATTACACCAAATCTATGAGATACGTGCCGTCCTTGTATCTTTCTGTCTACTAAATAGTCAACGATATAAATATCTTTCGATAAGCCTTTAACTCTGCTGAATACAACTAATTGAAGCTCAATCGAAAAGCACAGTTCTGTTTAATAAAGAAATTTATAAATGTAAAAAATTCCACATGTTTCATGTAACAAATTAATTTATTCAAGTTCTCACTTAAATGCAGAAGGAAATTTTATAATTTATACATATAAATTTTTTCTTTAATCCGACACTTTAATTCAATTTCGTTCGGTCATTCATTATTTTATTCATATACATATTATGTACACTGCAATGAATTCCAAGAAAAATAAAAATAAAATCTATACGAGATGTCTTATAGCCAGTAGCAAAAACTTTACACGTGGGTTCCTGCCTTGATAATGAGTCAAAAATGTTCAAAAGAATGTTAAAAATAAATTACAATACTTTTCGAGTATATACAGGGTTATTGGGAAAACATTAATAATCTCGCAAGACTGTATTCATGCCTTGATTATGAGACGAAAATGTTCAAGCAACCATGATCTAATATCAAAAGTTATGGAGACACGCAAGTTCAAAGTTTGCATTTTTATTCAATATTTCTGACTTATTTTTTGCAAAAAGTTGAAATATCATTACAGTTTTCAATGTTTGCATGGTTTTTATCATTTTATTTGACTGGTATTAGAGCGAATGATTTTTTATTTTATTTTGAGTTACTATAATAATATTATAAAAAAAGAAATATTGAAAAATATGCAAACTTCGATATTACATATCTACATAACTGTTGATATTATGTCATGGTTGTTTGAACATTTTCAACTAATTATCAAGGCAGGAATTTATCTATAAAGTTTATGCTACTTCCTATGGGACACCCCGCGTAAGATATTTAAAACGGCGTGGGCTATCGAATTTTTGACAGTTCAAGAAATCTTTTGTATCCCGGTTTCACTACGGACGGTCTCACCTCAGAGTGGTGAGAGTGGGAGTCGGAATGGTGAATGTGCTGATGGTGGAAGTGTTCGTGCTCTTCTTCCACCTCGTGTTCCTGGTGGCCGTGTTCCTGGTGTTCGTGTTCCTGGTGTCCGTGGTCCTGGTGGCCGTGTTCCTGGTGTCCGTGGTCCTGGTGGCCGTGCTCCTGGTGGCCGTGTTCCTGGTGGCCGTGTTCCTGGTGGCCGTGCTCCTGGTGGTCGTGTTCCTCGTGATGGCCGTGGTGTTCCTCGGGCTCATGGTGGTGAATAATCTTATATATCGTGTGCGTATGCTTTATATTCTTCACCTTATAAGGCACGTGGATGATCACCTTTCTGTGTTTGCTGGCAAATAAAATTAGCACAATTGAAATATATACCTGTCCAGAGGAAAATAATTGAAGAAGCGTACAAAAAATTCGCATACAGAGACATGAACGCTGAATATAGTTGATATTTCACATCACAAGCAAAAATGCCATGTTATATTACGAAAAGTAATATGCAGTCGCAAAAATTAATTAGAACGCCATCAAAGACAGACCTCTTCTTTTAATGAAAGACAATTGAATTAGTATTTGTAAGCCGTGTATTCGAGGCACATTGTTTCGTTGTGTTGGTGTTTATACCCGTAAACCCCAACACAACGAAACAATGTGCGTCGTACGCACGGCTTACGCATACTAATTCGATTGTCTTCCTTAAATGAAAGGATGTCTTCATCAGCAATACTTCATTTGTTATACATAAAATTGTGAAACGAGTGTTTATTTTAACACAGTTGAATAATTACTCCAGACTTTATTATCAGATTAAGGGGCTCCACCACCCTTAGAGTCTGAAATTTATGTAGAAATGGGTATTTACAGTTTGGGTATGTTATTTTTAAATAAGTACATGACCTTCCTTTCTGCATCGTACGTGCAACGGAAAATGTTATATTTCAGTCACAGCGGAGGAGCTCCACGGGAACGGACAATAGGTGGCCATTTTTTTTTTTAAATTTTGAGATAAAACACTTTTTTAATGTATACCTTAACTAATAATTAAATATTAATAATTCATCACCTCCTCGTGAAAGTTAACACATTTCTACCTAAATTTCAAAAACGGGGGTGGTTTAACCCTTAACAGCTTAATTAATTAAATAATTATTACGGTTCTCATGGAAAGACTCAGTATGAAGATAATGTAGCTATCGTGGAAATAAATATGTATTAGAATTCCATATATCCTCACCCTTCAGCTGATATGATAATTGCAGCGAGGTACAGGAAGCCCAACGCCATCTAACAAAATATAAAAAAATAAGGTTATACGTATATTTATATGATGTAATAAAAACACATAAAAAACATATTTTTCCGGCTCATCTCCATAGCGTATACTAGTGATGGGTCCGCTCTGTACTCACTACTACAATGTAGTACTACACTACATTGAAGTGCACACTTCGCACGTTTTGAAGTGTAGTGCACACTACAAACTACAAACACCAAAGTTATTGAAAGTATAAACTTCAAATAGTACACTTCATTTCAAAGCGAACACTACAAAGTACATACACTTCAAAGTTATCGAAAGTATGAGAAACATATTTTAAATAGTGCATTTTTTACGTGAAATTTTTGGGAAGTTGATGTAGATGTATGAAGAAATCTCTGGAAACTGTAACAATCCCCCCCCCCATGTTTTGAAAAATTTTGGGATCGAATGAATAAATCTGGTTGGGTTACTTTGGAGAAAATATCGTCATTTATCTTAAATATTTTCTCGTTGACATTTTTTTTTTTTTAGTTCGTCAAATTTTTATTTCGGAAAGAAATATTTACTTCACTAGTACTACATTACTTCATTTCATTAAACTTCACTTCATTAATACTACAATTACTTCATTACATTACTTCACTTCATTAATTCGTTAATACTACAATTACTTCATTACTTCACTTCATTTCGTAGTACTACAATTACTTGACTTCAAGTAGTTTTTACTACAATTGTAGTGTACACTTTGTAGTCTTCAAACTGGTGAACGTGTGTGTGTTGTAGTCTTCATTTTGAAATGTAGTTTTTCCCTTCGCTAGCGTATACAGATTAGAATCTCTGTTTACTGTGAAACTATTGTACCTACACATAAAATGTCACAAACTTTTTGAGGTTTTTAAGGCAATTTCGTAAGGGGTTAAATATACTCTCTAAAAAAATATGAATTCATTCAACACGTTAACAAACAAATGCAAGATAATTAATCAGTAATGTTTTCGACAAGAGTAAAGACTAAAACACAAAAATACCACCGTGGATACTTTAACGGACCTACATATTTTACAAGCGCATGTGATTTTATTTTAATTTTATTTATTTTGCTAAAGTACACATTGCTAATAAACTCACAGAAAAAATAAAATAAGTTCAAATTGAATATATAAAAAATCGGACGAAGAAAAAAGTTAGCAGGACAAGTAAAATCAGACAGTGTATCCCAATGATAAATACATTGCGGAACATTGAATAACTAAATTAAGTAAAATAAAAATGTAAACATAAAAAAACGAACAATTTGAAAATCATGATAAAAATGCAAATTAAATTGCAGGAAGAAAATTGTTAATCAATGAACGCTTGTAATGATGCAAATCATCTGAAAATATACACGACCGATAAACATATTCATGTAATATTTTTATTGGTAAATTTGATATTACGTTTTTCCTGGTAGACCTAACATGTTTTATATCAGGATAATCTAATGAGTCATTAAAAATTTAAAAAAGATTAATGAGATCAGAAAAAATTCTTCATTCAGACAATGTAGCTGATTTTAATTAAAATTAATCTAATTAAATTAATCTTCATTAAGACATTACAGTTCAGACCTACAACATGTCTATTGAAATTAGCTTAAATTAATAAATCTTTAATATCTATGCTGAATCTTTTGTATATTGCTCGAATGTAGGCGATCATGTTGTTGAATTATATTCTAGCAGACCACGAACAAATTATGTATCCAGGGTATTTATAGCTGGAAGTGAATTAAATTATTTTAATATGAAACCTTTATTAGCTATTTCGTTCATATGTGAGATGAAGGATAATTGATTGATTTCAAGTAGTGTGACTATTCTTGCAGTAATCAGTGCACTCAGATATTTGTTACTCCCTTTATATTAATTAACTCGTGGCGTCTGCTTGCTGTCAAAAAAAACTTTGGATCGATTTTTGACCCTTTTCCCGTGATCCAATCGAGCTGAAACTTGGCAAGTAGACTCGTGGCGACGATCAAGAAGATCTATCAAATTTTCGTTAAAAAAAATAATAATTATAGTATAATTTCGGATTTTTAGAAATTTTATTGTTTTTGTTCAAATTGGAATCATTAGAAAAGTTTGATTAGCAACCGGCGGCCCGATAACGTCGCGGAATATTTTCTAAATTTGAATTACTCCATCAGTACACATAATAGGTACTTCACTACGAATGCCCAAAATCTAAAATTGACTGACAAATGTTTTTAGAATTTAATCTTCAAAGCATGAAGTGTCTTATCAAAGCTCAAAACATCTGACATTTTAGAAATATATTAAATTACTGTAAGTTTCGTGTTATGTTACATGTTTTAATTCGTCTTTAATTGTTGTTATATTTTACAAAAAAGGGAATGTAATAAAAACTTGTTTTTTATGGGTTACTTTTTTTATAAATAATGTTCTATTTTTTAAGTTCCGCACTGTTTTACGCCACTATTTAAAAAATGTTAGCTATTAAATAGTTATTCCTAAATAAAATACGTACGCAGCGTAATTACATCGCTCAGCAATGCATGCTGCCTATATAAATGTGGAAGGTGTGCGCCATTTCTGACCATGCACAGTAGAAACATAAATTTAATTATGTTTAATCCGCGCGCACTTTCACTTCCGATAAGAAATTAAAATGTGTGTGATGCGTTATCTTTGTTTTTCCTTTGTTCGCTGACACTGCTAGCATTATTTGCGCTTCTTTTCAATAATAATTATTGTATTCTGACTGGCGGGAAATAAGAAATGCATAATCGCCAGCAAACACACGAACCAAGTCGAATATAAAAATGACAAGACGAACGAACGAACGCCTGTTAAACATAACTAATGTAAATTTATTCTAATTCCGTCGTAAATTGTTAATTATAATAGAAAACCAATATCTGAATGCAATTTCTTATTCGAACCGTATTTTTGCGATATATATTATATTAAATTTCCGAGCGATTACGTATTCATTATATATTATTTATTATTATATTTTGAATACGTAAATTATGAATAACAGAAAGTTAATTTTTTCTACAAAACGCATTGTTCGTCATTAATAATAATTGATAGATCTTTATGCCCGTTCTGATTGATTGGTCTACATATTATTATGTATTGTTTATCTATTTGCTAATGAATTGTGTTATTGTAATAGCTATTATTTCGACAAAATGCATTGAATTGCTATTAATATACATAAAAATATAATGTGTAGTAAACAAGATAGATAAGGGTTATTTTAAGAAAATTATATCAAGCCAGTAAAATAAAATATATTAGCATTTAGACGGGCTATCTACCATTTTTAAATATACTTTAATCGTTAATTAATATTTGGCGGTCAAAACACGCAAATTGAACAAATGTTCTAATTTTATGTATTTGCGAAGAAATATTTTGTTTACAATGTAAAAATTCGTTAATGTGTACGGAATCCACGTAAATGTAATTAATATTTCTCAAATATTTATCCAAAATAAGTTATTGATTTAAATTAATGATACATAAAAAAAATTAACAGCGCTGTTCAACGAATTATTTACTTATTTTTAATATACGAAGAAATTTTTCCTAATTTTAATATTAGTAATATTATTTTTTGTACCAATGCATTTAATCCATGGGGTGGTAATGAATGGAAAATAATGAAAACAAAGAGAAAACATTGTAAACATTTTTTAAGAATATATGAAAAATGAATACAATGTAAGTAATTAAGAATTGAAATTCTAATAATACAAAATTAATTCCACGCAGATAAATTATTATTAAGTTTACGAAGATATAGACATTGATGTTATCAATATTTATATAGATAGAGTTGTGCAGAAACTCGCAGGTGGACTAAATGAAATATTATTGAATCATTGGGAGGATAGCTATAGAAAGGGATTCTGGTGTTAGATGTGTCGTTTCATTTTCTGTGAAAGTTATGATATTGTGTGCACTGTACATTAAGCTAATCAAAACAATACAAAATACATTCCACGACTCATCCAGATTTTTCAATATAATCAGTTTCATAGATAATTCATCCTAATAATCCTGATATTTTTAATTCCAGTTTAGTACAATATAAAGATTCGCTACTAAAAGCTCTACACCCTGCCGTCCTGAATTCATAATGTATACAAATTATTATGCCTATTTCTTTAACCTTGTATATATTTCAATTCTGTAATTTTTTTGCTGTTCAACCCTTTGGATTACTATATATATTATTACGCAAAAGGTACTTCTGTGTTGTATACTGTAATAAACAAAAAATAAAATAATGCCGAAATGAAGAAAAAATATACCAGACCTACTGCGTAGGTATTCTTATTTTGAAACAAATTACGCTGTCAAAGTAAAATTTTGTAGGTACTTTTAAGTACTTGCATTGTTAAAATGATTTCGTTTTTCCATAAAAAAAAAAAACAAAAAACGAAAACAAGTCGTGAAAAGTAAGTAATTCTTAGACAACAACAATCGAAATGACAGAGTTTGTCAAATGATAAAATTTCCAATTTAGGAACCGATGTATATATGAAGATATGTTCCATTACGGAAACAATCTGACTAAATCATAGAACTAATACAAGTGTAAATCTAAACTATTTAGTCAATTCGCTTCCTTGGTATTCAATTCCGCAATCAGCTGGTAAAGAAATAAATGTGAAATACCATTAAAAATTAAGTATTTGTATTTATTTTTTCACAATTTTAAATTCAAATTGCCTCGCGTTTTCTCTCATGCCTCTTACTCTCTCACAGAATTAGTTCGTGTTAAAACATTAGCACGAGCTATTTCGATGTGCAGTCTCAGAACAAAGCGCATTTAGTGGGCGTGTCTGGTGAGGTTAAAGTCTTTGATTTGGAAAAATACACGAATTACGTATTCGTAATGTTTTTGCTCCAAAATATATTATGCAATTATATAAAAACATAGAATTATCAATCAAAAGAAATATGACAATATTTAATATAATGCAATGATGATGTAAAATTTATTACCGCATAATAGAGACATATTATTTTTATGTAATCATATGTGCACTTTAAGGGATGATTATAATTAATCATCCCTTAAAGTGCACGGCATATTTAAATGTACGTATAGGAAATAAGCTTCGATCGATTATGTACAAATTTTCAACATGTAATTATTACTGAATTAATAAATTTAAATCGGCTAATATTGTTCTAAGAATTTTGATAATAATAATAATAGTCCATGATATAAATAAAAATGCAAGTCAAACATATGGTTAGTTTAAAACAACTACCTAAAGCTAATTTGCATAGCAAATTCAAGATTCAATCTTGAATAAGAATTAGTTTAGTTAATTAAGAAAAACAGGAATGTTGATGGAAAAAACGATAAAATTGAAATTGATAAATTAGTACAGTCATCGAGCTCCATAATGAAGTAAAAGTATTTCATTCATGACTGGTAAAATAGTTTAAAATTAAAATCTGTGTATGAATTACAGTTAGTAATAAAAATACTACTAAATAAATAAACGTGTAATTAATACTTTTCACAGTTGTATGTATGTTATATATATATATATATATAAAAAATCCGAAAATCTAACTGAATTAATCTACTTCAGAACAGACAATATCTATATATCCAGCGAGGTAGGCAGTGGCCGAGAGACTTGCTACATATTATCCTACATTTATATTTATTATGTATATCAAGTAATTAAAATGTATTTTGTCAAATAAACGCCGATTTAGTAATGAAATTAGAACCACACTAAAATACTTTACGAATTACAATAATATATGAATATTTTTATGCAGTATAAAATTAAAATTAATAACTTTATAAGCAAATATCGAATTTGTTTTTTTATTCCATGGAATACGACGGTGTAAGAATTCTGAGTAAACCTTCACTGGTTTTAGCTCAACCTTTCTACCAGAACAAATAAACTAATAAGCAACACGTAAAAATAAAATAGATTTTAATCCCGCAAGGTCGAGTGCCGCCATCTTGCGTCCGCCATTGAAAAGGAAAGTCACTAATAAACGATTAGGAACACTTTTCCTTACCGCAAGTTTAACATCCATTTCGCTTTGCTTTGGACGCCGACGGAAAACTTCGCAAACAACCGCTGCTTGCACTCGAGTGAACCGATCTAGAGTGATTAATACGAAATCGGCATTCTTTTATTTATATAGCCAAGCGGATAGTTTCACTGCAGCTCATAACAATCGGCACAATAGACATCTCTCACCCGGCCGGTGGTGGCTAGGAAGAGCGGCGCTCCGTCCTGTCGAGCGCGGTGGTTGAACCCGAAACCCGGTGCCCAGCGAAAACCGCGACACTGCTAATCTCAAATTAGATAACCCAACCAAAACAAATTTCGTCACAGATTTTGATGGAACCACTCAAATTTGTTATAAAATTCTAAAATGAGATTATTTGCAAATTTTCTTCTTCAAATGTAGCAAATTTATTTTGTGGTAACATAATTATAATTAATATAAATTAACTTTGTTTAAACCACTTATTTATTGAAAAAAATCAACATGTTTCAAAGCCAATGGCTTCTTCATCATCTTATTAATTTTAATTGGAAAAACTATCATCTTTTGAAGAAATATATAAGATGTTTAAATAGCATCTTATAATTAATGTACAAGATGTTTAAATAGCAATGCGTACTCGGAATTTACAAACCATTTGCTGGAACGTGACCATACTTACGACGTCAATTTAGGTCTTCAAATTTTACAAAATAACAAAAATAATAGACAATTAGATAGTTTTGAAATTTTAGAAATAAGAAAAAATATTAACCTCAATAATAATATAATAAACAGTCAAATTCAATTCCCAAACAAACCCATACTTAACATTTTTCCAATTATAAATATAAAAAAACAAAAGTTGACAATCCCTTAATTATTCCCTAACAACACCCCTCCGCTACCCCTTTCTATTTACTCCGCCCACTCTCCTCCCACTAGTTAACTATATATTTGTAATAATTTTTAGTATACATTGTATCCTCCTAAGGAAGGGAACTTCGTTCTCGAAACTTGTAGAGGTGAATAAAGAAAATTTTAATGGTGTATACGAAGTCGTGTATTATTTAATTAAGAAATATATTTTTTTGCAAAGCTTAATTTAAATTTAAATTAATTTTTTTATTTAAAATTCATTTATCTTTAAGACATTTTTTATAGTAATTTAATTTATTTTTTATCATTAATTGTGTATTATGCAAAAACTTACATTTATTTGCGATGTATATTTATGTAAAATATTTATTGATTTGCGATATTTTTTTCTGAATATTATTTACAATTCATTACATCATTAGAACATTATTTATTTCAATTTATCATAAAAAGTATATTGTTTAAAAACTTATTAATCTGGAACTTATACCTAAAATTGTATTTAGTGATTGAGTTAGTCTGAATATTATTCTTAATTTATTTTATCATTTATTATCTTTCATTATTGATTATTAATTAACCGTAAAAACTGTATTGTGTATATTCAAATATATTCAAATGTACACAAAATATCCATACTTTGTACTCTAATGTGACTCTAGGACCATATATTAGGGTCATTAGTGACCTGTGGACGATCTGTTTGTTAAAAAATAAAAAATAAATCATTTTAACACTTTGGTGACGCTAAGTGAGTGGTTATCAGTTATTCGTAGAAAGATAATAGATGTTTAGAAAGCGTAAGAGATAACAATTAACCAGCAAGATTTCATGTAGATTACTCAACGATACGTAAGCTGAGAAGAGAAGCGGAAGCCGGATGAGGTAAATGTAAGCAGTGCCTATTGAAAAGGGAAAAGAATAGAAAATGTTGCACATATTAATTAAAACGACGTTTATTCTTATCTGCTGTTTTTAAATGAGTTGCGCAGTTTTTTCTGTATTACATTGTGGTTTTACAATACTTGCAGGAATGTTTACTGGTTAATCACGGATGCGTTTATACATATGTCAATATGTTCATTCATTCTATTAGTAGTAGTTCCGATAATGCACGTTTTTCAATGAGTTTTAATTGAGCCCTCTAAATTCTCAGAAAGTCTCGGGGTGAACTTAACATAAGGTAGCAAAATCCTTCCAGCCGTATTAAATTGATAAACTGAAGCTGAAAAACTCTAAGTTTTGTACGAAATCCTTAACGTAAGAAAATGCACAACCGCATCCGAATCTTGTTACTTCGAGAACATTGATAGACGAAATCAATAATACATAGGAAAATAATCGTACAACTACGATATGAGTCATTTGGATTTAATTACTTCTTCTTCAAATACCTGTAGCAAAATTATTTTGTGGTGACGTAATTATAATTTATATAAAATAACTTTGTAAACACCACTTTTTTATTGAAAAAAAATTCAACATGTTTCGAAGCCAATGAATGGCTTCTTCGTCAGGATAACAAAAATAAAATTTAAAAATCGATGTATAGATAATCAAAATATTAAAATGTTATATATGGAAAATGAATAATATAAAGTACCTACTTAACATAAAATTAACTTAAATTTATTTTCATGTTAAGTAGGTACTTTATATTATTCATTTTCCATATATAACTTTTTAATATTTTGATTATCTATACTTCGATTTTTAGATTTTATTTTTGTTATCCTGACGAAGAAGCCATTGGCTTCGAAACATGTTGAATTTTTTTCAATAAAAAAGTGGTGTTTACAAAGTTATTTTATATAAATTATTTGGATAATTAGTTACCTTATATATAAAAATTAATTATTTGATGGATCCATTTTTGTCTCTCTCTCTCTCTCTCTTGTTAATTGTCAGGTTTCACTTCTGTGTAATGGAGGTATAGGTTTTAATTATGTTTTATTTCGTCTTTCTGTATATGTATGTGAAAATTTGTTTTTTATGCATCAGGAAAAACAAATAATCTGCTTTTTACACCACTGAGCTTCTGGAATCCTATACAAAAGTACCGACTAGCTAATCCTTGTTTGACTTACTCATTTGCAATGCCGATGTTCTAGGTAACCTATTACAATTTTGTCGTTCACATGATTTTTTAAAACAGCCAAGTAGTCAAAATAAATTATGAAAAATGATACCGAATGCATTTCATATAAAATAATCTAAATGTAAATTGTAGACTGATTTCTAGTATTATTGCTATGTTTCTTGCTAATTGCATTTTTCGCATCTCCACCTATCCCCCTAGAACGAAATCAATAGCATTGCTTTCTAAAGTATAACAATCAAAACTGAGTAAATAAACTAAACATAATATGTGGGGTACAAAAGTGAAGGCAGCAACATCAAAAAAAAAATTAATGCAGTCATCGAAGATTACTAATTTAAAATGTACTGAATTCGAGATTTTATAGTAAACATAGCATATAAACGTATAGGAAACTTGATTTTGGAAGGGTTAGATACATAAAATATAGAATTCTATATATTTTAAATTAATAGTCCTCAGTGATTGCATTCGAAACATTTTTTTAAATTTTTCGGAGATTGCTGCCTTTGTTTTTATATCCCACATATAAAAATTAAAAATTGTTTCTGATAAAGCAGGAATAATTTTGTTATACTGCTAATTTTGTGTCGTCTTTTTTGTTACTATGGAAAAAATTATCTCACACAGATTTTTGTAATTCGCGCAGAATTGTTGTGATATTTCAAAGCTTGCACCAAAATTAATATGGAAACAACTTGATGCAAGTTATTTAGAAGAAAATGATAATTATGATTGTTCAATTAAACTATTTAAGTCGCAAAGAAATTATTGTAGAAAACCATCAGCATGATTATAACACATGTCCTATTTGAGTTTTGAAATTTTTGAACACCGTCATTTGAAGATCGCTTTAAAATAACATAATATAAAATTTATTATTATTTAAAAAAAACTAAATAGATTTGTTTATTGTTAAGTATATTAATAATAATATGTGTCATTATATATAGCACCAGTTTGAGTTTCATGTGATTGTGTGTCTGATGAATGTAAAATTCTTTGTTAAAAAATATGTTTTTTTCAATCTGGACCTATACGCGTACAGTAATTTATCTATACCTACTAATATTATAAAGAGGAAAGATTTGATTGTGTGTTTGAATTGAATAGGCTCCGAAACTACTGGACCGATGTGAAAAATTCTTTCACATTTAGAATCCTACATTATCCCTGATGAACAAAGGCTATAGAATATTTTCAAAAAAGTTAGAAATCCGTATGAAAACTTCGATAATGTAACACAACGTGTGAAAAAATATCAAAAAAAAAACCTTATGTCACGTACGCCGCGGAAATTATTGGCAATAGAGCTAAATGATGTACTCTTTTTTAGTAACCTCCGACTCAAAAAGAAGGGTGTATGTGTGTGTGTGTGTTAAAATTTATAATTATTGAAACTTTTGTTAAATACGCGTACGAAACCGGGGTAGGCCGCTAGTTTATTATAATTTGAAAAAAATATATACCATAAATGTTATACTCGAGTCTATTCTTACTGATTTACGTTATCTCAACAATCATGTCATGACCTCTATTTTATAAAATTGTAAACTTTGTCAATTTTGAAATGAAGACAGTTTATAGACGTCTTGACATTTTTCATATAAACTTTACGCTTGCATTAATGTGTACGTCCGGTATATTTTGTTTAGGATTTCATAAAGATGTCTTTATCTTAATGATAGAGGGAATTTTTTGGTTAAAGAAATGCATTCGTGTTGGAATTTCATTGCTGCCTGGATATCTTAATAATGGTAATACGAATGTAGCGCAAATGAAAACAATTCGTGTCATGGTGTCTGCTTCCTTTTCAACGCATATAAATTTTATCAAAATCAATTAGCATATACAAGTGTTCAATTTCCAGATCTTTGATTAAAAATTAATTATCTTATATTTCTATGTATGTGAAAATATAATCAAATATGCATTCGCGTAAATACTCTACTGAAATATTAACATGTTATATTTTTTATGTAAAATTAAAATACTTTATAAGATTTATTATTATTTTGTATTATTTACTTTCAAGTTCATTAAATATCTGCCTTTGTTACCCATTACTCTATTTTAATAGATCGACTGACCTTATACGTAAGGGGCATTAAAAACATATTTTAATGACTGCGTAAAACTGTAGGTTAAACTTCAAATGCGAGTCGATATAAATATTAATCATCTATTAATGGAAATTACGTACATTTACTAAAGGAATAGATACAAGGGAAAATAAAAAGTGTAAAAATAAAAGAATCTTTTTAAATATACTTTTTTATTTTATTTCAATTCACATGCTGACAGAAAAATTGCCCCGTATACCTACTTAATAAACTAAAATAAATTATTTTTCAGCCTTATCGTTTTATACATCAGTCTTAAATAAAGTGATATTTTGTACACATCAATGTGATATTTATGGTTGTATTTTACCTATTAATTTAATTTAATTTTAATTATTTGAGTTCTCCTATAAATAAATAATTTCGTTAAGATGTAATAAAAGATCCGAGCGAACAACGTGCAGCAACACATCATTTGGTCAGATTTTTAAATATTAAATGTAACGATTCAACAGTTTATAATATATTTATTTCAAAATTATAACGCAATTTTGTGGTGATATTGTAAAAAATGTATTAAAATTGTTGAATTAGAACATGAATAAATCGAAATCTTACAAGATCGAAAAATATAGCTCAGTTTGAAATGAGGCACAAGACTTAAAGCTCAGAAACTATGATTTGGATCACACTTCTTATTTCGTTATATTTAATAATTGATTTTTATAAATAATATATTTTTTATTAAAACTATTGTAAACATCTAACATTAATTATCTTGTTTTTCCTGAGCAGAGATAAAAAAATAATTGTGGATATTATATTAACAACGAAGTTGCGGTAGTTTCCTGGCCATTTAAAAATGTATATATTAGAATTCTCAGGAAAATCATTCCTGCGAGGTGGTTCGGTGCTTCAGAAGATAGTACGTGTCGAACGCGAGTTCGACCCCCGTAGCGACCACGTCAAAAGCCGTGTCGGCCACAACGTTCTCGGGGTGTCACTGTTTGTTCGGCTGGTCCTGGTTCTGCGGCGGCTGGGCCTGGGCCAGGTAGGCCTGCTGGGCGGGCTGGGCCAGGTAGGGCTGCTGCGCGGGCTGGGCCAGGTAGGGCCCCGGGGCCTCGTGCAGCTTGTCGGCCTCCTCCGCCGCCACGGGGCACATGCAGGGCACCAGCTGCACGTGCTGCAGGGACACCGGCTGCAGGCTGGCCTGCAGCGGCACGCTGATGGGGATGGGCGGGTAGTCGAGCGCCGCCTGCGGCTGGTAGGCCTTGCGCTGGTCCCACACGCTGGGGGCGTACCCGTAGCCGCGGTAGGCCTGAGAGACTTGGGCCAGCTGGCTCGGGATCCACGCCTTGGCTGACACCGACTGACTGGAAATGTTACATCAGATACAGCTTACATGGGCGTACAATCTGAAATATTGGCATGTCAGATCTATATCCCAACGCTTGATAGACGAAAATAAAAATAAAACATAAACGAGACGTAGGTATACGTCGGTGGTGTGGTCAGAGGGAGAAAGACGTACATGACGGTTATCCGTCAAACGTCAAATATAAATAGAGTCCAACAATCCAACAGGGGATTGGATTAGAGCAGAGTTGTGTCCCCTTGAGTCTATTTAAGGCATATTTTATATATGCATTATCAAATCCCCTAGCAAACAAAAAAAAACAACAATACAACAATTATTTTTAAAGATACTATTTTATAAATTTTGTAATGTAAGTAAATGTTATACATTTGTAAATATATATATATTTAAATATACAATGTGCACTGTTATCTAGATATTTATAAGATTTTTATTTTATTGTAATGGGTGTAAACCGTAGAAATAAAATAAAAAAGAATAAAAAATTATTTTTTTATGGTCCAACGTGACAATGAAAATTTTGCCATGATTTTACATCAGAACGCTGTGGGAGAAAAAATTAATAAATGCTTTAAATATAGCATTAGTACTCATTTCATGTAATTTTAGTTGAAACGTGACAATTGTGAGGTTTGCGGCGGAGGGCAGCCCAGACCGGAAAAATCGGACATCGCAAATAAAGGTGTTTACTTTGAGAAAGATACGTGAAAATATACAAGTCTTCTTATTTAAATACGATAAACATCGAATACCGACGTTTCGTTTATTTTTTATTTTAATTTTCGTCTTTTAAGCGTTGGGATAAAGATCTGACATCCCAATATTGCTATTTTCAGAATAACTACCGTGCGAGAAAAATGAATTTATTAAATATTAGTAAAGTCATCGTCCTGAAATTCTCTTTCTCCGATTCAATATTTAACGCTGAATTAATCTCGTCTCGTTACTTTATTACTTTTTTTTTACGAAATTTAACAAAAAAAAATCAGAAATTCATAACTTAATGCACAAACGTATTAGTTGTTATGTGCGATGTATGGATGTAGCAGAAAAAATTAAAATAACACAATTATAACATTAATTAAGATAAATTATACAAGTCTCACAGAAACGCAGCCACTTATATGAGAATCGTTTACGGAAGTCTTTATAGGGTGGCCCAGGGCTTAAGACCTCTGTGGGCTAGCTTAAGTGATTACTTTACACAATGTAATTTTCACCAATTTCACCGTAAGAACATCCACACATTATCACATATGTGTTTTGTAAATCAATATCTTGGAATAGACTGTGCTAGAGACGTCTATAGCCCTTTCAATGATATAGTATACATTTATAAGATGTAAACTAATATACTTATTTTCGTTACATTTGAATTAAGGATTTTCTTATTACGAAATTGTTTTTAATTACAAAAAAATACTAGAATTTCTTTATTTTGTTGTTTTAATAAGAAAAACGTGTTTGTAATATTCCTATTAAGTGAAAAACCTAGTTTATTAACTTATCTTATCTAATAACCATTATATTGTTTCGCCTGTATTTGAGATATTTATTTTTTTAAATAAATGTTATTATTTACAGAAATTACAAACCTATAGCGAAAAACGCAAATGCCAAAAAATTGTCGCTAAAGCTTGAAATTTATTTCAAAAATAAATTGTAGGTACGCTTATTGAAAATAACAAATAAAAGAATAACACCTATTTCCTTGGTGGTTATATGCAATTTTCACCGAGTTATAGTGTTTTTAAACGATAAATATAACTTGTAAAACAATGTTTTAAAAAGTTGCATAAAACGTGGTGCAATCAAAAGGCCCCATATTCTAAAATGTATAGAATACGTGCATTAAGTTATTAATTAAGAATACAAATATTATTTAAATCTATAACTTATACCTGTCAAATCAATAGAACACGTGAATATTATTAATTTCTAAATATTTTTAAATATTCAAATATAGAGGGTGCAACAAAACTAGTCCAGAATACTTTACAGGTGGATTCTTGCATTGATAAATAATAATATTATAGTAGTCTAAAATATTCAAGCAACCGTGACCTAAGATCATTAATTCTTATTTATTTTTTGCCTTGTAGGATGGTAGGAATTTATATTTTTTATAGAAGGCGCTTTATAGAAGAAGTACAATTGTTGGCTATGCATAAATAACTAAGGTTTCAAATAAAATTGTGATTTGTGCACGGATTTTCAAATAATGCAACAAAAATATATTTTAAACGTATGTGTGAATGTTTCAGTTGTGTGAAAGTTACAGTTGTCCAAAGTTCTAATGCACGCAAGTACTTTTTAAGATATTTTCACTGTCGTACAGCATTTAATTTCCTTATTGAGCAATACAAACATGGCGCATTAAAATAACAAAACTTTTCAAACAACAAATGTTTTTTCTCACGCTGCCTCTTCCCTGTCACCTTCCAACCTAAAGGTACAAGCAATACATCACAAAAACGGCCGAATTACGAGATAAAGTACATCTGTTTTTATAATTCCTTTAACATATTTAGAGTCCTAAAAAAACTAAGTTACAAAATTAATGTTACAGGAGTCAGTTTTTACTTCCAATAACCGGTACAGGTTACTACTCTACATATACAATGGGCTTACGTATTTCCGCGTCCGCACATGTAACACAGGCACCAAATTATTCAATTACAATATTTCAATAAATAACTGTTTTGTTTAAAATTATTCATTGTAATACCGTTGCGTTTCGAATCTGTCACAATAATTTAAAATGTGAAACGTCATCTATCGGCGCATTAAATTATTTTAAAAACTGTTAATTTCTCATTACACCCAGTAATTAAACTACATGACATTGAAATTTTCTAATTTATCACTATTATTTAAAATAAATATTATATTTTTTACTTACGATGGTTCGGAACCCCATCTCAGGAAAAACGCATTTCCTAGCGTGAGGTAGGTTAATGCCAAGAACAGGTAAACCTGTAACAATATTTTAAATAAATAAATATTTTAAATATAAAATTTTATAATAAAAGTATTATCATCGATAACATTTTTCATGCAACGAATTTTGTATTAGAAATTAAAATAATTCATCCCACTATAGCAAAAAATATATTTATGTTATATGTACAATCATAATATTTATAACCTAAATATACCATCGCAAAATCTTAATAAATTCATACATAGTTCATATCAAATTCAATTAAACGCATATTAATTTACATAAGAACTTACTAAAACACTCCGTATAAAAATATTGCATGTCTTAAATTATATTGCATATTGCATAATGAACAGATGAAATATTGCATATTGTATCTGTTCCCATATTCATCAAACAACGTTCAACATATAGTTAAGTATAAATGTATTAAATATATAGATAATATATGAAAATAATGTAATAAATAATGAAGTAAATATACATGTAAATTGTATAAAATGAGATTTAACGCCAACAAACATTATAACATAAAGTATTAGGCTAAATAAATTCATATATGCGCAGTAAAGTATTTAACAATAAACGTCGAAAACTAAAAATGTTATAAAATATTAACAAAATATTTTAAGATTCTTAGAGCAAGCAATCGCAGTATAAAAGTCGTGTTTGAATTAACTGTACAATTTCATATAACAATTATGTACATTGAAAGGTGATAGTAAAAGCTGCAATTCTGAGTTTAATAATATATACACAGGGCTGAATTTTCTATAGAATATTGCTTATAATGAAGATAAATATAAAAAAAATATAAAATGTAACAAAACATGAAATGAAACCATCATAATATTTATTACACTTAATAATCAGCTATTAAATATATTAATTGACCAGATTCCGCTAAAAATATTACTTTGTATAATTTTTTAAACATATGCATACAAATTAAAATTAAATAGAAATTGTTTTAAATTTATTTAAAATAATCTAATAATAATTATATGAGTATACTCAAGCAGTCATGTAACCAATCGCCACAAAGATTTATGCATTAAATAAACAATCGAGACATGCAAAACGCAATCAGTAAAAATATATTAATAAAACCTTACCGTTATCCTGATGTCCGAATTCATTGCACAAAATTTACAAAAAGCGAGGAACTCAAAAGCTGTGATACGACGCGGTCGGGCAACGGAGTCGGGTGAAGGCTCGAGGGTCCGGGAACGAATGATGAAGAGGACCAGAGGATTCTGGTTTTATAGGGTCCCACACCCCTCGCTTCTTCCGCCATCCCTCTTCCTAGGGAGCGCCCATACCTGCTTGATATCATCACGTACACCTTGCCGTCTAAACCGAACAGTTATACTGAAATGAACGATTTTCGGAACCTATAAATTATGAAGTTTACTAACCCAAATATGGCACGTTGTCTTTTATTATAGTTTAAAATGTATTTAAAGGTAAGCGGCAGTTGAGTCTTTGAAAGTAGGTAAGAAGAAGTAACTATTGACTTTGTATTTGAAGACCCCATGGCAAGAAGTTGTTAACTAACATTCGAGTCATTCTGAGATAATTAGATATTTGCATTTCGCCTTTGAAAAATATGTTTTATTGCTAATTTAAGATTAATTTTTATTGATTTATGTCACTAAAATATCAAAAAAGTATTTACAAAGTAAAAAACGCATTTATGCACAAAAAAATATAAATATACTAATTTTCTCTAAAAAAATTAAGTTAACCATTTTTTCTCCTCTGGAACTCATTTTTAATAGAATAACACCTTTTTAAAATTGATGAAACACGAACATCAAACACCCCTTCAAATGCTAGACGTTTTTACCATCCTTTATCCAAAATTACAAAATACCTGGCAAGTTAATTTATAATACAAAACATGGTATGTACCATTTAAAATTATTGAAAAATAATATATAAGTAGGTACATATTATAATAGTCTTCAAATAAAAACAAATATATGATATTACATTATTACTGCCAGAGTACAATTTATATTAACCATAAATTTTCCAATCAAATCAAAAGGCAAGAACGCGTTAATTTCAGAATGATGGCATGAACAAGTTATTATTGAAGATAACATGTTCTTCCCATGAGTAACTGATTTGATTTTTATGAAAAAGTGTAGTTAACCTGTTCATCCCTATGAGTTGGACTTTTTTTTCTTTTTTTTTATTTATTAATTTATTTTTTTTACATCTCAGACCCACAACACATCACATTGATATTTGTCTGTAGGTGCATCAATATATATATATATATATATATATATATATATATATATATATACATATTTTAATGTTCTTTGTCCATATTTATTTATGACCTTCGGTATTCGTAGTCCTTCTTTAACCGTAAATCTGGTACTATGTTTATGAATGTTCTAATTATTAAGTTCTGAACTTATTTCCAATAGAAAGAGAGTACAATGTTTAGTTTAGACGGCTTATTTGACAATTTTTGACAAATATGTTAGTTTACAACTTCTTGCCAAGGGGTCTTCATTTGTCAATTTAACAGTGTAATTGATGCCATGCGCTACATACATACGGCAGACGCTATAATTGTGTTTTAATCAAAAAGAATTACAATAAAAAACTAACATATAAAATAGTCTTAACATTAATAGTGTTACATATTCTCACAGGGTTTAATATTATATAATTTGACGTGATGCAAATTTACGTAAGATTATTGTTTTACGGTCGATAAATTTATTTTGGCAATTATTTATGACGAGTGCCTATCGCATCGCAGTGAATTCTCGAATAATACGCTCGTGCAAGAATAAAGTTAAAAATCCACCATCTGGAACGAACCGACAAGTAGTAAGTGGCGTGTAACTATTATGTAGAATCTGAAGGGACACTCGTTTCCTGTTCTCCCGAACGTAATGGCGGGATTGGAAAGTCCAAAGCAATTTAAAATGGTGACAGCGTCCAAATAAAATAAAAATCGATATGGAGACGCACCCATTACATGCGTAATATATTACCGTGCCTGCCTGCCCTATTTTTATTAACAAATTATCTAAACTTTATTTGGAAATAAATCGGTAACACTTAAACATCTCTCGTCAGAAATAACTGTACTCTAAATTCACTATCAATTAAGCGTCTGATACACATGCTTCTTTAGTGGCACGTGAGCATGCGCAGTATCGACTTTGACAGTGGCATGCTTATTAGTGGCATGTGTGTACGCACATTGCTAGAAATGAGCATGCCACCTAGTGGCATGCTCAAAAATCAACCGCCGGTTGATTTATAAGCATGCCACTGTCATTCACCATAGAGAAGGGGTATCTTTGGAGCATGTGTGAACAGACTTGCTTATTTATGAGCATGCTTATGTCATTCGCGGGCTTCGCGGCTAGTATTATCAATGCGATCTTCTCAGTCCGCGACGGATGAAACAAATATGGCGCGTTGGGGAGATGATAAAACATTACTTTTCGTGACTTATTATAGGAATCACGAATGTCTGTGGAATACTCGGTCACCGTTGTGTAAAAATAATATAGTGAAAAATAATGTTTACGAAACTTTATTAATAGGCATGAATGATTCAAATCTTACAATAAAAATTATATAAACTAAAATCAAAAATGTGCGGTTGGAAACTCGGGAACTTTTTTGATTTATTGGTTCACTTGAATTTTCTATTTCAGTTTGCAAAGTTTCCATTTTGAACAAGACCGTCTCTATTCTATGACAAGAGCATGCCACTAATAAGCATGTGTGTTTGATTGTTAGCTTTGGACATGCTTATTTATGAGCATGCCACTAATAAGCATGCCAGTAATGAGCAAGTGTGTACAGTTGTTAGGGCATGCTTATTAATGGCATGCTCATTAGCATGCCAGTAAAGAAGCATGTGTATCTGTACCTTTAAAGTTTGTCATGTGCGATGGAACCGAAACGTGATCTTGAATGACAGCCGAGTTTTTGACAGGTTATGAACATCTCTTGACGGCTTATCTTAATTAATTCCTCTAATACCACCATGTGACAGTTTGGACAGATTATTTTTTCCTAGGGTACTACGTACCCTGAGAAGGATTTTCATATTATTTGAACCGGTCGCTTACTTTGCATTTCTTTATTCAAAAATGTTGTTCTTATGTGTTATACGAGCATTGTTCTATTACAAGAACGGTGCTTTGCGGTACATTGGCGAAGAAGAGAAAATTACTAAATACAAACCAAATTGTAAATTTAACGAAAGTTTTTAATGAAACTGAAATGGCAAGCGTAAGGAATTTTTAATAATGTACCGCGCAAGTTGTCTATGATTTATAATTTTGCGAATTTTGCAATAGCATCCGAAACGTTTAGAGTAAAGAAGAGTTGAACAATAATTTCAAATTATATGTAAAGATTTCGTTATAACACGGTGCAAAAAATTAAAAGACAATTTTTTTTGTTTTCGAACTCGAGGTTGTTTTAGAGAAGCACAATAATTCTAATGAAAGTAGTGACGAAGAAGAAGAAGTTCCAATGGCAGCGAAATCAATCCAACAACGACTGATCATAACGTTGAATGAACTTTCACGACCATTCAGAATTTTCTAGTTTGTGTTTTCTGGGGTATTTCAACACACCAGTCCAGATGATGGACCCTGCAATGGGATCCGAAACATAAAAAACACGGCATGATATCCCAGAAAACACAAACCGGAAGAATTGTGCAATTTCATCGAGATTTGACCGCATGCATGGTTCGTTATTCGTTACTAAGAGTCATATACAGGGTTATTTGGAAAACATTAATAACCTCGCAGGACTATATTCCTGCCTTGATTATGAGTCGAAAATGTTCGAGCTGTCATGACCTAATAAGGATAGTCATGGAGATATACGACATCAAAGTTTGTATTTTTTTTCAATATTTCCAACTTATTTTCTGTAAGACGTTGGACTATCATTACAGTAACTTATATCTAATATAATAAATTCATTTCCTTTAATACAAGTAAAATAAAATAATAAAAACCTTGTAATTCCAATTGGAAAACATTCCAATTGGAATTTTTTCAGGGTTTCTATCATTTTATTTAACTTGTATTGACACGGAAGAATTTTTCGTGATCGATATAATATACTGTAATGATAGTCCAACGTTTTACAAAAAATAAGTCAGAAATATTGAAAAAAAAATGCCAACTTTGATGTCGCATATCTTCATGACTATTGATATTAGGTCATGATAGCTTGAAAATTTTTGACTCATAATCAAGGCAGGAATATAGTCTTGCGAGGTTATTAATGTTTTACAAATAACCCTGTACATAACTGAATTTTTGTTCAAAACGAGAGATCCTGTAAATTAATTAATTGATTTAAATTAATAAATTAATTAATTAATGTAATTGTAAATACCTGGATACACCAAGTCATGAAATAAACGGGTGCGTTCACTTTCTAGAGTAGATAAATAAATGTTTTACGATTTTTTAAATTTATGCTATTTTTTAATATAATGTCGACGTAATAAACAATAATAAATTGTATTTTTAGACATCCTGGATTGATTTTTATACAATGAAACCTATCTCCCATTATTTCTTTATTTTATTTACACGGTATTCTATGGAATCTATATTGGATTGGAGGGAGGAAAAGTACTAGGTGTAATAGTAGATTTTATATCGATCTCTTAGATCTCAATGCAAATCTGCAGATGTACTTTTTGATTATATGAAATGGTATAATAATGTTTTATTTAAAAAAAAACTCGGGAGTTAAAAATTCCTCATATTATTTACAGGGTGGCAGAAAACACTTGTTTGATTACCGAAAGGTTAAATTATTTGTTGCACATAACTCCTGCATTCATACATACCATCAAGCTCAATCCCTCACCCTTCCCCCTCTCACTCTCATTCCTATCCTTTCATTTTAACCTATTTTGATTTTCGCCTGTCTCTGGTTTATTTAGTATTTTGAATTTTTTATATTTATATTTATTATTCTTATTTGACTGTTCCTTTAGTCATGATATATATATATTATAGATGTCTCGTAAACGAAGTACATGGCGTAACATTCACAAATTCCACCCATGACAGGCTACCACGTCTATCAAATTTTTGGAAGTTGTATATATCCTAACTTTGCACACTTTGTTCCATATGTGAATTGTATTTTTATTACCGCCCTCTCTGGTTTAAAAATTTGTCATTCCCATAAACTAGTACAGATTTCGCCGTTGGTATGAGATTTTTGATTTGGAGTTTTTAAAGCAATATCCTTTTTATATATGCATATATTAAATTCTTCCTAATTATTAACATTACACTAGAATACGCCTGAAAATTATTTCAATTTTTACCTCCTTTTTTTTAGTAGTAGTAGGACCAGTTTTATATATTCAGAATATTTTTAGTAGTTCTAATTTTTCAAGATGTACATTTACTTTCTAAAACTTTGTTTAATTTAATATTGTTCTTTACTTTGGTTTGTTTTGTCTATTTTTTTACTTCGCACATTATATTTTTTTATTTAGTATTTTTCTTTATTTCGCTTTACTTTACTTTTTTCTTTTGATTAATTATGTTCAAGAATTTTGCTGTGTTGCTGCTGTGTTCTATTTCGTTCTATGTCGAGGATTTCTGTGTATTTGGTTTACCAGCCATCCATTACTTCACGTCACTTTAAACCATTGTTCCTACTCTTAAGATTCCATAGATAAAAAAAATTATAAAACTAACCCATAAAAACCAAGTTTTTATTATACTCCTTTCTCATTGGTATTGTTCCCGATTTGATATTCTATCAACGTATTCCTCTTGCTTTAAGTTCATGTGGAAAATCTATTCCATGTATATTATTATCCTTAAAACTTATAGAATAATGAAAACGTAATAATTGGTATAGGGGGGCACGGCGTCGGCGAAACCGTCTGATCGGACCCATAGTTGAAACAGGTTTCGCGGCTTTTCCACGCGTCGGGCTTCTTTCTTATTTGTATGGTTTCCATTTTGAAATAACCGTTAAAATTTCGAAAAATCCAAAATTATAGATACTATAATAAATTTTTTAAAACGAAAATTTGTTAGATCATTTTTATCGTCGCCTCGAGTATGCCTGCAAAGTTTCAGCTCGATTGGATCACGGGAAAAGGGTTAAAAATCGATCAAAAGTTTTTACGGCAGACAAGCAGACGCTACGAATTAAAAGAAAGGAAGTAAAAACACCGTGCTCCAACAATTCATAAATATACAACATACATAAACTTGTACTAAGGAGAGGATTTATGGAGCAGGTGGTTGTCTCAGTGGACATCCCTTGTCTTGAAACAAGGGCTTCCAGAATTGAACGACAACTACGAATAAATAATACAGGTACAGTAACCATTTCAGTTTAGACAATCAGTAATAATAGACATGTGAGCCGACTCGAAAAAAGCAACTCGAAAAATAAATATATGAGGGTTGAATAACTAATTATGAACTAATGAGTTAACAAATTTAAAAGATAACCATTTATATTAGTTAATGTTCCCTTATCTGTAAAAAGCTTCAACATTGAAATAAATGTTATTAAAAAAATAGCAATTAATAAAGGTTATAATACTAATAATAAAAGTATAAGATAACGTTTTTTAAATCTTTTGTTTACTCATATTGAAGAAAAATCGTATTTCTAAAAACCATCATATTTCAAATTCACTTTTTAAAAACATCCAAAATTCTATACAACCAGCTCTCTATACTAATAGTACCTAAATTAATATTTTAAATAACAAGGATTAGAATGATATTTAAAAAAAGGGTGGCCTATAAATTTCATTATAATCGTTTTTATGAGTGTAAAATTTGTAGAAATTTTGATACCTATTTTAATTAAAGAGCGAATTAATTAAAGAGAGAATTTTCTAATCATATTTTTGACACAAATCATACTTTTGATTTTAATAAGGGCTTAGAAATATTGCATACAAATAATAACAAAGGATTACAGCACAGAAAATTAGATATTATCAATAAGCAATTTCTTTTTTTCAAATAGTTGCCTTCTAAATTTGTTTTCTCATTAGTTCTTAATTAGTTATTCAAATCTCGTATATTTTTTTTGTTATCTTTACTTCGGATTTTAATAAACGTTCTGTAATAATATCCTGATGCAGGGACCATTGGCTCCAAAACATGTTCATAATTCAATAAATAAAGTTTTTATGCAAAGTGTTTTCTTTTTACTAATATAAATAATGTTACCCTCAAAATATAAAGACATGAACCAACGGAAATTTCTTGGTATACGCTGAGGCTCTACCGCTGGCTCCAATACTATTGATTAGTTTAAAAAAATTGCTACGAGCTTGTAAATTTTGAAATAATTATGAAAAGGTCAAACTAAATAAAATACTGATAAAAAATAAAAATTGAATACAAACGTAATAAATAAATAAGTCGCGCTTTATTGCAAAATGACATTTTTACTTAAAGAGACTCACTCGGTTTGGAACGAAATTAAAAAAAATAATAATAATAATTTGTCTATTGTAAAAATTTTGGTTTAATAGGGGATTTTATTATACAATAATTAATTATTTGACTCAAATATATGCTAGGGGGGAATACGTACTTCCGTTGCGGAAAGCGGGGACTCTTTCAATTACGACCGTTTAAATCCACCACTGCTTTTAGTTCTAGACACACAAAATTTTTAGTAGGATTATTAATTCAAAGACTCAAACAAATTAATGACTAATATGCATGGTAACAGTATTAAAGAAAAAATGATTTTAGAGAAGAAAATTCTTTGAAAGATTCTAAAAAATGACTCAGTTTTAATATACACATTAAGATTAATAAGATTTTCAATAAAATAAAATTCTGCATTCGGCCATTTTAACTGAAACACCAATCACCGTGTCTCTTGAACTGTTGTCATAGACACAATGCAATGTCTACTTAGGCTTGACGTGACACGTGACGACATGACACCTGGGGGCGTTTTCGCGCGAAATTAAAAATAGTTAGATGAAAATGCAATTATTTGCGTGAAAACTTAGTGAATTACTGAAATAATGTTATTTTCGGTAATAGTAGACGTGTATCTACATTATAGAAGGTTATTTCAAAATCGGTCATCATGCCTGACTAGCTGTGCCCGCGCGGCTTCGCACGCGTAGATTTTTAGATCACTGTTTGGATCATCATAGAACTTTCACGAACCTTCTAGAACATTCTCCATCCAGAAGTTTCAAGAAATTCGAATATACAGGAACCTTCTAGACACACCGACACATTCCGCCACTCAGTTTAGAACCATATAGGACTTTAGGGAATTTTCTAGAACCTTCTCCTTCCAGAACTTTCTAGAGCAGGTTTTTCCGAAACCTTCTAGACTCACCGACACAGTCAGCGCGCCTATTTTGAAACAATCTGAAGCATTTGCGACCTTCCCATAACAACGCATATTTTCGATGTGATACCAAGGGCTATCCACCACCATAACCACCGGTGGGTGTGGCTGGTTGAGGAGAAAAGGGAAACACGGGTCTCTTTATATATATATATATTGATTTGTGTACTTACCTACCTCTTCTTTTCTCTCCTATACAAAACATGTAAATGCTTTTTTAATTAGGTAGGTACTGTATTTAGTTACTTATTTATTACTTATTGTAAAACTATTTTGTAAACTATAGCCTGTCTCAACACAGATTCTTCTAGTGAGACAGGCATGTTACAACCCAAAATGTATACTATATGTGATTAACATATAAATAAACAACAATTGGACGATGGACTTTTGAATTTTTTATTTAGAACAGAGCACAGTACACTTCTAATCGAAGTTAAACCTCCTTCCGCCGTCGAATCGGTACCCGTACGCCGCCGAGTTCTTGGCGTCGACCAGCGCGGGGTGGCGGTGCTTGAAGAAGCTGCCGTGGGCGTGCGGGGCGCGGGCGGCGCTGCCCTGCGCGGCGCTGGGGTAGAAGGCCTCGAACTGCCCCTGGGGAGGCAGGATGCTCGAGATGTCCGGGTCCTCCGGGTCGTACGCGGAGAGGGCCAGCGAGCACGCCAGCAGCACCGACGCGCGCAGCAGGAACGTCATCTGTCGAGCATAGTTTCAAGTGAACACGTGCGCATGTAGGACCACAGACGTACCACTATAAATTGGCGTGCGAGGGTGGGTCCCCTTCATTGACCGGTGTCAGAGCCTTCAATAGAAATTCGGTCGGGTAACAGCGCGCTCCGCGGCGGCCGCTCTATCTGTCAAGCTGTCGGACGGTAATATCGGTCTATTATTTGCTTTTTCAGCTTCGCAAAACTTCAATACTTGATTGGCAATTGTTCTTGCAACATCCCGGACTGTTTTGGATGTTTTGGACATGATAATTCAGTGTATATTGGTAATCGAGATGTCACAGCTCCTGAGCAAATACGAAATTGAACTGAATGACAGGGCGGGGGGCGCCGGGTGCGGGCGGGGCGGGTTTTAGTTCCAATGTCGCCGCACGCCAATTTACGTTGAGCAAGCAATAAAAGTAACACTAAAGGATAGGATTAAAAGTAGTAACACTAAAAGATAGGATTAAAAGTTCACGCATTCGTGGTGGCCTGGGTGTCGCGGACATAAACAGAAGGTAAGCTAGAGGAACGACAGTTGAGACGGTATGGGCACATAAGACGGAGACTACCAGACCACACAGTGAAGCAGGCAATTTCTATGGAGCTTCATCGACAGTCATCCAGATGAAGACCAAAGAACTCCTGGATGACTCAATGCTCCAGAATATTGCAGAGAAACGGCCTGGATGAAAGCGATACCCAGAACCGAAGAAGATATAGCCCGAGAACGAAAAGAGCCTACCCAGACAATGAGTTGGGACAGTGCAAGGAAGAAGATGTGCGTATGTAGGATGTGTCTTATCATTGAAGTACAGTGGACATGCGGTTATGTGGGTCGGAAGGTGAAAAAAATTAAGGATAATCGATTTCACGGTTAATCAAAATCAGAAAGGAACTTTCTGTTATAAGATTCGACCAGGTTTTCATTCGGGGATTGATATTCCACAAACGTCAAACGGGAAACACTGTAATTTTCTTAAAATTATTTAAAAGCTTTACTTTTGAAATGTGTGGAAACTATAGAGAGATCACCCTGCTAAGCCAACCAGGAAAGATATTCGGTAGAATCCTCAATAAAAAATGTCGTGGAAAAAGAGTTTACCTGAAGTGATCTAAATGATAAATAGTGTTAATTAGTGCGAATTAAGGAACCGTTCAATAATAAGTGTATGAAATATTCTGAGGATATTTTGCGACTATAAATTTACGAACGGTACGACAATTTTACTCGTGTGCAGTGACTTTCTTTAGTAATAAATTAAACTAAATTAACTTCCAGTGTTTTCGTTTGCCTCCCAAAGCCACCAAAGCCGTGACAATATATTTTGATTAATATTTCAAGTGTTTACCACCCAACGTCAGCACATGTCTTCAGCTTATCAATCGTACCATTTTTGTGACCGGTATGTTGGTTTCTAACGGTGGTTTTTGATGGATCGTTTCAATTCGTCATTATTTACTAGTTCCTGTGAACACTCGGGTAGAGTACCTACGCCTAGTGACATCTTATCATTGTTCTAGCGCGTCGTGAAGTGCCTCGGAGTAACACGAAGTAGGTATTAGATATGTCTGAGTAGGTACTTCCGTGCGCCCAGAGTGAAATTTCAATCGTAGTCGTTTTAACGTAAATTTTGAGTTATTGAAGTTGTACTACTTTAAAAAAAATTCATTGTAACGGAAGTTGCGTACACTTAGCGTGCACAGCATGTAGCGGAAATGCGAGACCATGAAGTTAGTTGATAAAGTGAAATTTTAGTATGCAACGAAGTGCGCATGCATCCATGCGCACCAGAAGTTAGCCGTCAGAGAGTAAAATTGTATATTGTTTATGGTTGTTGCGTAACTATCAAAAATTTATTCTTGTGTTTATATAAATAATGTAATGTCGACCATTTTGAATCGAATATCAATCATTAAGATGCCCAATTCAAAAGCTGATGAATGATTGTTGAATTGAAAATTAGAACTGTTTATTGAATTACGATTTTGGCTGTGTAATCGAAATACCAAAAAGAGGCTTCACGTACAGATTTATGTATTTCATGTTATTGTCGATGTTTGACCGCGTTCCGCTCCAGTTTGAAAATGTCCGTTAGTAAAACCTTGTAATTACTATGTGATTATTGACACCAGCTTTTTAATAATGGAGATGACGACGTCAATTAGAGGAAGTCGCCATAGTCGTGATATTGTATAGTTTTTGCTTTAATATTATTTTAATACGTGTTTTTTATTTGTGCCAAAGTAGTATAACTTCTCACGCGTGTACATAAGTAGGTACACGTACCCACTTTTGTATTTAATGTGAAATATTTTTGTGTGCACCCCTTATTTTCAACGCAAATGAAATTCTATAGCAAATTGCAAGTGTTTCGGGTTTTTGGAAGTAAGATGGATCACATAAGGTATCATTTACATCAAACTGAAATATGGTGCCTCAAAGCTTTGAGTATGTTTCCATTTCATCGTCCGTAAGATGAATTTTTTACAAAAAAAAAAAAAAAATTTTATAAAAGCATGTTTTTTTAAAATATGATATTTTTATTAATTAAGATAAATTATAGACATCTCACAGAGACGAAGATATTTATATGGGAAACATGTATGCAAGTCTTTATAAGGCGGCCACAGGGATTATTACTTATTACCTGTATTGGCTAGCTTAAGCGATAACCTTACACAACGCAACGTTCACCAATTCCACTGTAAGAACATCCAAACTTTATCATATGTTTAAATGTTGTGTATATGTTTATCTTTCTTCTTTAAAATATTCGAAGGGACAACGATATAGCCATCTATGGTTGGAAATTAGTAATTCCCATGACATTGTAGGTATACATAGTTTAAGTCGCCGCTTGTTATAATACCTCTGTATTTTTGTCTATATTTTAACACACATATCAAAAATACCGATGATAATATTTTTAATAAAAATCTAAACACGTTTCATAAAATATTATTAGTTAGCAAATAAGCATCTTTTGTAAAATATGAAGAAAAAACTGCATTTCACATGAGGATTGTAGTTGATAATAACTTTGTTTTGTTATTTTGCTTGTTAATAGTTTTGTGTTCTTCTGTTTTAATCTCATTATGAAATACCTAGTTACTTAAAATCACCTAACTGAAGGATGAAAAATCAATAATATAATTTGTGTAACACATTGTGATTAATTATCATATTTAGGGTTTAAAAATATAATTTAACTTAAAAAAATCTTGTTGACACAGTAACGTTTCGAAAAACAAAGCAGACATTTAAAGCGATATTTTACATAAAATCAAGATGCCGTTATAATAATTCATTAGTCAACATAATTAATCTCATAAAAAAACACATCATTTAAAAATGACATTCATCGTAATTGTAACCTGATATATTTTGAAATGCTGAAAATAATAATAATTTTACCAATGATAATTATGCAAAACTAATTGACACCAAAAATTAAATAATAATGCAGAAATATTATAAAGCTTATAATTTAGGTATATTGGAAAATTCAATTGCTGAAATGGGACAAGTCATTTTATCTGTAGAGACTTACCTATGTGTTTACGAAAATTCATTTTGTCTCTACAGAATCGACTTCTGATTTAATAATTGAAACTGAAATTTGAAAATATGTATATAGCTATTTAATCAATGCGTAATGTTGAAGGCCTGGTTAACCGTTATGTTACTACCCGGAATTTCTTACACTAGTTGCTACCAAAGGTACCCGGGTGGTCAGTCTGGATGGTCGTTCCTGCATACATTATTTTTGTTTTGTACCTCAAAAATTGATATTTAAACAGTGGTTAAATGGCTTTTTAGAATGTCACTACTCATAGTAATTTCCATCTTCCCTACCTTTCAAATAAATGGAATAACAGAGATTCAAACAGATGATGGCGTTTATGAATAAAATAATTTAAACTTGAAATCGAAAATGGGTACCCAGGTAACCGGGCAGTAAAATAAAGGTTAAAAAAGTTTCTGTACAACAAATTATGAAGAATTATTATTTGTCACGGGATTTTTTCTTTAGTGCGCAGAAAAAAGAGAAATAGAATTGATTTCAACCCAAGAACAAAAGGATATATTAATAATATTTTGTCTCTTACAAATAACTGAAATATCCAGAGTTGAAAACTGTCCCGAATATTCAACGGTAGGTAAAGAGAGAAACTGTTGGTATTGCTGAATTTTTAATTTAGAGAATAGCATTTTTTTTACCAAAAGTCTTTAAAAATTTCAGGCAACGTCATACTATAGGTATTCAAATGTAAATTTGGTGTTAGTTCAGATAAATTCAACCGAGATAATGTTTTAGTCTAACTTCAGTCAATTGCAAGTGTTACATAGTGTAGGTACGATGTAGCTGATTGCCTAGTAAATATGTGCAAATAGGTTTACCTTGAATGTCGGAATAACTTCAATAGATTTATGTATTTTAATTTTTCGTAAAAATATCTGTCAAAATAATGAAAACATCTTGGACAACATAATTTTGCAATTATTGTGACGAGACAACACTTTCTCTCGTGGGTGGGGTTTGCCCTTGCACCTTTAATTAGCAAGTATTCAAACCACTATTTGGATAAATGAATAATTAATACAAATATTCAACAGATGTCACACAATAGACGCCTGTCGCGACACTAATTTTTGTGGTGAATTAAAATTGATTTTGTATACCTTATTAAAATAAATAAAATTCTGTTAAACTTTGGGTTCATAATACGCACGCGCCAGAGAATAAGACAATGTAATGAAAAATAAGTATTTGTTGTTTATGTTCTACATCAAATCATGAAAGTAACTATAATAAACTTTGTAGAAGTAAAGTAGGTAACTAGGTACATGACTAGGCAGGCATTCAAAGACAATAACTTTTTTAAATTATTTTTATATTTATGTATAGTTAAATTAATTTAAAAGATTTCAGTTTTTGTACCTTAAAGACTTGTAAAGTTTAATTACTTTATAGGGTAAACTGTTAAAATAATCCACATGAACCTAACAATACATGAAAGTGTTTTGTAAAGAAAAAGATTGAAACATTTGAAAAATATCTATTAATCGCTTACAATAATATCTATAAAATTACTTAAATGTGACGTGTTTAGTGTGTATGTATTTTTGTGGGTGTGTGTGTTTACATGTGCGTTGTTCATTGGTTTTAAGCCAACGTTGCAGTTTATATGATTACATATACTTTATGAAAATGAAAATTATAAATTTTTTGAATAACAATTGTTCCGAAGGTAGGTTTTCACTTTGTGGTGACATAAAATCAAATAACTTAATTTACACCACATTATTAGATACAATATCTACATGTTTCCACAATAGTGGTCACTTCTTCAGGATAACTGTCATAACAAACTTGCAAATTATTGTCAAAATATATAGAGGTAATACAATAATTTTACAAATATCAATTATAGAAGCAAAATGGTAAGTGACATTGTTTTGGCAAACTAGTAAAAATATAATTTTATCAGTGTACAATGTGTTGCACAAATCTTTTAAAATATTTAACTTATATCTTCTGAACAGTCAGCATACTGCAGATGAATTCTTATGATGAATTGGTTGTAATAAGTATTGTAGTGGAAAATAATGCATAGTGTATATAGGAACATGTAGAATCATAAGGGATTCTCAGGTATTTATAAATGAAAAACAATATTAATTTTATCACGTTTATTTAGTAAAAATATTTGAACAAAAACTCAATTCAAATTGAATAAATTATTTTTTTGTATATGTATAAATAATCATTTACATTTAATAATAAGCAATAATCACATTTTAGATACCTACTATCTTTTAAAACATTAACCAATAAAGCTAAAAATATATATTTTACAGAAGTGAATAAATATTATACACAATGCTTAATTATAATAATTAAAAATCGAACATTATTATAACACACACTTAGAATAAAAATATACATGGAATACATATCACCAAAATAAAATGTTCACATAGTACGAGCCGTAATGAAAACAGGCTTTTCGTAATATTATGTTCCACTTATGTAAAAGCATGCTATCAAAATGGAAAAGGGACCAAAAACATTCAGTTTATTGTCGATTCAAGCAGCTGTCGTCAACTGCTTGCATAAACATCTAAGAGACCGATCACTCAATCCATACATTCCTGACGTGACAATATTTACACTAATTGAAATATCAGTGCCTCTATTCTTCGGAGAAGGGTGATCTTTAATTGCCAATGGAAATTCTATTATTCATAAAAAAGCAACAGCATTAACAATGAAATAATATAATTAATTTTAATTATCCTGAGCTAGAAGGTCTTTGGTAAATTTAATTATTCAAAAACACCATTTTCTCTATTACAAAAAGTGTATGTAATACATATATTGAAACCGAAATGAAAAAGTAAAATAATAATCTGACAACTGTACTTACACCAATAGTTTCAGATTAACAGTCCCTACGTAAGCATCTACGAAAAATAATTTTACAGGAGAGCTATTTGAAGTTGGGCATACATTTTATGCCAGTTTTTTCTCTGAAAAAAGTTGAAACTTTTTTTTTAAATTTTGTATTGCGGAGAAAAATATTCTCTGTACATTGGTACAAAAAAGTCAAAAACGAATTTTTGGCAGATGTCCAAGTTTACGTAGGGACCATCGAGATAATTAACATTTCTAACTTATTTAAACAGACAGGTAGTTAAATAATAATATTACATACTTTAATTAATTAAGTTATATTTGTTACGCTGATACAAAGATTTACTATCTATTTTGTAGTGGGGGTAAATAAACAAAAATATTAAAATATAATTGTAAAAAAAACATCAAAAATCAACATTTCGATTACTAGAAGATGCATTATGTGAAAATAAAATTAGAGAAATTTGAAAATATGTCAATCAATAATTTATCAGTTAAAATTAAAACGTGTACAATCCCAAGCAATATAAACTTCGAACACAACATTTTGGTCAGGGATTGGATAGTACAAGGATTTATGGGATTGCCACAGGGACCCGAGACTCGTGTCCCGATTATTCCCAAAATTTAAGAAAAAGTTAAAACGGTTCTAATAGCGGTGAATTCTTTCTTAAGGCTTTGAAACAAATGCAGTTTGAGTATGACTAATGTTATTATTATATGTACATACCAATATATTAAAATTCCCACGTAGTAACAAATTTATTATAAGTAGTGATAAGATTTTTTTTTGTGTAAAAATTTAACAAACCCCTTAGCACACAAATATAATATTTTTTTACAAAGATTACTCTATATAAAGTGAATGATAAAAAAAAAAAACATTTCACTTCCCCGTAATTACAAAATGTGTTCCAAGTAACCCGTCTACTTTATACTTATGTGTACATATTTTTAGAGAAAAAATTTGCTCACAATTATCACTATAGAATAGGTATACTAAGAGAGTTTATTGAAAAGAGTTGCGTAATTACAAACATCACAAAATGAGAAACTAGGGGCCATTCAAGTATTACGTAAGCACCAAAGGGGGGACGGCGGGTCTTTGCTTTGCTTATTATTGGGGGGGGGTCTGGATAGTGATTACGTCAGCAATATTTATTTAATTACTTTTTCTGATTTTTTTGCAAAATTTTAAAACTATCAAGTCGAACACGTAAAACGTGTGGTCTTTATCATATCTGTCAGTCATTAAATCATCACATCAAGGAGATCCATAAAAAAAAATATACGCACACCGAAACGAGAGTGAGACCTATAAGAGTGGCTGCTCATCGTTTTAATAAATTTCTGTGCATAGTAAAACTTTATACTAATACCAAGATGTTGAATGGCTCGAAGAGAACGATGTTGATATCCCGAAAGAACACAAAAGTTCGAGCAACATCCAACGTCGAGCAACATCCAACGTCGAGCAACATCCAATGTCGAGCAACATCCAACGTCATCCAAGTCATGGATTCAAGTGTCATGGACTGAGGATGATTAATTTGAATTAACTTAATTCTTTAATAGAACAAAATAAATTAAAATCTTTTATATATTAAGAATATAATATTTAAATACGATGCTAATAATTTGCTTGAAAAAATATTAAATATGCATTAAATTCCTTTATAGTCTAAAAATTCCTTATTTCTAGATTTAATAACTGCTGTTCATGAATAACAATAAAGAAATCTAAAAAAATAGATTTCAAAAAATATATACCAATGTTTACATATTACAGTTTAGCATAGGAGGGGGGAGTAAGAGCTTTGCTGACTTTTGCTGACAAGGGAGAGGGGGAGAGGGTTAAAAATTACTAAAATTCTGCTTACATAATACTTGAATGCCCCCCTACGTATTGGATTTAATAAAAAAATTATGAAAAAAAGCAGATTGAAATTTCATATGTACAATGTCACATTCCTTGCTATCCAAACTTCAGGGCAGTCTCCTTTATTATAGTGTTTTATGTAAAAAAAAAAAAAAGTCGATATTTGAGAAAAATATCAACAGTTAAGGATATAAGCAACTTAAGTTTTCATTATTTTTTCAACATTTATGATTTGTATACAGATTTATTAAAACATTGGGACAATCACTCATTTTACAAACTCATTCACCGGAATGATCAATTAAAATTATTCAAAATCTCTAGTGAAAATAAATTCGAAATATTCAAACACAAACGGTTAAGATGTAAAGGATTTAGCATGTAATTGAATAAAAGTAATTCGTACTCTAGTTTTTGAAAGAAAGTAATTTGCATTTTTTCAGTATGTTAAACTACTAAAATATATTATCCAAGAATGTTCTTAGGTTTTCATGGCCACTCAGAATCTTCTGGTTTGTCATGATGATGGACCCTGCAATGAGATCCGAAACGTCGGAAAGAAAGGCGTAAAAACACGGCATTATACCCCAGAAGACAAAAACCAGAAGATACATATTTTGTCTTTGGACACGTGCATTTGAATAATTAGTCGTCACTTGAGACACATTGATTTATTCAGAATAATAAAAAAGCGTTGTCTAACCTTGAAGTTTGGAAAACTAACTGTATGATATCTGACGTATGTAATCCAGCTGTAATTTATTATAATCCAGCCACAATTTATTATGAGATTTTGTCTCTTTATTACGGATTCATGGCAAAACATATTCAATTGTTATTTTAAAATATGAGAGCTCTATGATAAATATACCCGTGACATTGATGTTTTGCAAATTTGCAAACAAATGCAAACTTGCTCACATTCAACAGCAATCAAAACTTCTCGATAAATCTGTCTGAAATTTTGACAGGCGCCATTTGAAAGATGGCTTCACAAAATAGTATACAGATTTTGCATCAGTGGCGTCATGAGACGCTCTGCTGCTTGTATCGTAACCGAAGCCTAAGTGTATCGAGCTAAAAGGAGATTATATTAAGAAATAAATAAAAATCTAAATACGAGTTTCCTTTCTTAACACTGGTACTTATCATACAAAAATATTTAAAAATATAGTAGACTCCCGATCATCTAGGGTTGCATTAATCAGTTTATTAATTAAAAGATTTTTTTTTTAGTGTTTCTAATTTGTTTATGAAATATAAAAACATTTTTTCCATCAACTAAATAATTTTGCGTAAATAAAATATAAAACATGTGGAATCACGAATTTATGGGAATCCCTGTCAATAGCATATTTATGACACGAGCGGGAGAGCGCATTGCGAATCAATTGTTAATGGGAATACGCACCTGAGCGGTGCATTTTAGACATATTGTATTGCATTTTCGTGCCGTTTAACTGTGTGATTATGTGTATTTTTTTTCAGAGTAAATTTTGCATCGGTGTTATAGCACAATAAGTGAACGCCCTGTTTTAATATATATAATTCAATTAATTATGACCACAATGTAAGAGTTGTCCTTACTATATAACAAAAATGCTGGTGAACAAACGTTACGGTGGTATGTGATATTTTGCAAAATTAATACAATATTTTTGAATTTGGAGTTGTGTGTTTATAATTATTTTTCTATTTTTTTGCGGAGATTATGTAGAGTATTTTATCCAGGTAATTTTTTCTTCACCGCCCCGGATAATCAAGAGTCTACTATAAAACTCTCCCATTATACAAATTAAATAAAAAGTTATTGTTACGTACGAGTATTTTATCCGTAATAATCCATTCAACGTACAAACAATAAACCTTTCACAAAATCAGTCAAGTTATACATACTTCAAACTAAATATAAAAAAATAATTTTCTTACAATTAACTTTTTACACTAAACTTAAGTATTATATTATTCCTCATAACCTGATAATATCTGGAAAGGAAAGATAATTATATGCTAAATAAATATTATTTCAGAAAAAATGCCACAAACATATTCACAAATAAATATTTTTCATTAAATCAATAATTCTGTATAGATATAATTTTTAAATATATTAAATACTAAAATTAATATTGTTTTAATTACGAGAATTGCACTAAAGAAACCTTATGAAAAAATGCGATTGATACTATTTCGTTTTGTCTCAAAACTATATGGTGTTGAAAAATATTTGTTTCCCTGGCTGCAAAATATGAAATTTATATTATATTGGTAAAGAAAAAAATTATTTCTAATAAATATCTATATTTAAGTAGTACACACGCATAGGCGGAATTTGACTAGTAATTTAAAAATGTGTGGGTTGTTCTTATCTTTAAAAAAAAACTTCCTGGTGTTTTCACCTGTTTTTTATTTAATTTTAAACAAGTCAGATGAATCATTTGGAAACTTACAAGAATTTATTCATTGAAAAAATATTTAGTTGCTACCGGAACTTCAATCCGTATCTATTGATTTCTGTATATCTAATTTTTGTAATCTGTTTTAAATATGAAAAAACTATATTCGAAAATAAAAATGTGATTTAATTAAAATATTTGATTTATATAAAATTGTAATCTTCCATGATTTATTTATAATATTTAAGATGTACGAGAGAAGGGGTTAAATTTAATTAAAATACTTTTTTTTAATATTCACTTTGATCTCGCGATGCTAAAAAAAGGCAACATGATTTATTCAGGGTAAATTGAAGAAAAAATGTTTTTTCTTTTTAACATTTTTTTCATTCAATAGCGAATGCCTATCTAGATAAAAATTTGAATTTAGATTACCGAGATTTGCATCACAAAACCTTCATGCACCTCCAATGTAATTTCAAAGGAAATGAAATTGGCATCAAAATAAAAAATAAATGTAAGAAGATATTAATATAATGTATGGAAAATTTGGGTGTGAAAATGCACTTCGTATAAACAAAATATCAGTAAGGTACAAATCATTCCTTATTTACGGGCTTAGAATCATTTTGCACAATGCAAAAGAAGAGGTCTGATTATTATTTCATACCTAATATCAAAAAAATGACTCATAATATACAAATATAAATCGAAATGTCTGATCTGTTGAGATTTAATGAAATATCCATGTAGCCAGCCAATTTGGGAAATTATGATTGAAATGGCACACATTATGTTATAGTTGGTATTAACGGGAAAACACATAAATTTGTAACGTATTTTTAAAGTATTTAAAACATGACTGTGAAAGAATTTTGAGTTTTATGTATTTGTGTTAAAAGATTGGACTTTGTAATGAAGAAATAATTGTCCATCTTTCATATAAGAAATAAAAACACTGATCCATAAAAATTGTGATCCGCCGCCATCATGATACTAAATTTTCGACCGTGTAAACAGTGTTTTAACTTTGGATTAGTTGACCCATCATATAAAAGTCAAATGTTTTTTTTTAAATAATGAATTGTTTTCTTTCTATTATGTACTTGATTGTTCAAGATACTTTTTTGTGAGAGTCTTAAATGTTTAATTTAATGTTATTACGTGTTTAATTTTAAATTATTTATGAGGTAGACATTGGTTAAACATATTATTAATCCATTAGCCTGCCAGTCATCACTAGATGCTTGAGATTCAATTGTGATGTCTCGTTGAAAAAAAAGAGAAAAATATTTTTTTAGATTTATTGCTTGAATTATTTCAATGTAAAATTTATTTCCATAAAACAAACGGAGAGCAGTGCCATTTTTTTGTGGTAGGCAGATGGGTTAATGCAAGAAAAAACAATACAATTCATTTAGGCTTTAGACATGTTTTGTTCAACAACATCAGTGGTGCGCAGCGCATAAAAGCTGTGCATACTAAATAGCTGTGATTCTTAAAGCTACGGCTAGAGTTTTTTATTTTCAGCTGTTTCTTTATACAGATTTACACATCTGTATACAACTTCATATCAATGCTTCTCCTAACTTACACGCATGCATCAAATTTATTTGTTATTATTATTATTGCATTCTTGAATGGTTAAAACTGAATTGAATATTTTCCTACTGAAGCCTCATTATATTTGCCCTATCTTTAGGTCCGTGAGTTTTATGTAGTTGGCAAGAATTTTCTTTTAACTGTAGCATGTTTTTTCAAAAGCTTTAATTTGCAATGAGAACTGTACGCACGTCACTTACAGATGACACCGATACCAATTCCATATCTACTGACATACTAAATGTTTTATGTGTATTCAACGATCGATTTGGTTGTCAACATATATGCTTGTCAATCATAATAGAGTGCATTGTTTAAATAAATTATTACTTTTATTTCATTACAAGTTCGTTAATTGCAAGTAATTGTATAAATTCAAAATGTTTCTGTTTATATGAATTGGCTTATGGTAATTTGTAAAGAAAATTCACAAAATGTAAATATGTATTAAAAATTCTATATGCAAAATTTATTCACGACGTTGTAATTTTTTTTGATGAATTGCCATTTTTTCATTTGTTGCATAGTGAAAAGAGTCGCCACTCTCTATAACGAAATCCAAGGGACCGAACAATTTATTTTGTTATAATGAGTTTTCATTATAATAATAATTGGATCATTTATATAGCGCCGTTTTCATGAGAACTCCTCGCCTAAAGAGTGAGGAACAAAATTAACGTATCTGTGTAACTAAAACATAAATAATTTATTTATCTATTTACACCATTGTATTATACAAGTAATAACTAATTAAACCTACATAAATTAAAACTCTATCCAGTCAGTCAACTTCGTTTACACTGTTATCTGTTATTCCAAAATGCTGCATATTTAGTCTTTTAATCTGGAAACTTCTCGAATCGACCTAGGGTCATCTTTGTGAATTTAATAAATTAATAATAAAATAAAATTATGAATGAATAAAAAATTTCAATCAATTTGGCCATATTCAAAACTTGTTTGATGCTGGGTGGATCGGGTTCCTCTGTTTTTTCTCCTCGTCTTCTTGATCCTGTTCTCCTTTAACAGTTTTCAAGATTTCCTCATCGATTAACTCAGCTGTCGTGGCCAGACTCTCATCCATTGCAGCGAAGCTCTTCAGCTCTTCGAAAGTAAAGGTGACTTATATATTTAGCGGCAGATCCTGTAGCGGTTCATATTCTAGTTTTATGGAGCAGTCAGATTGTAGCTCTGCGTGGCGAAAATAATACTGGATAGTTGTTGCTATCACCTCTTTCCAGGCTTTGCTCAGAAGGACCCATGCGTCCAGTGTTTTATTAGAGACCTTGTCGTCCGAGTCGACCACGTTAATTTTTTAATAGTATTTTGGTCGTTTAGCGGCAAAACACTCGCCATGTTGGCAGGGAAAAAAAGCAGCTCAATATTCTGAAGATTAGGGTTGATGGGGTGAGCGAAGCACCAGCAGTAGGATTTTTTTCCCTTCAGATTGTATCCTATCTTCGCACTACCTCTTCGAAAAGTTATGTTATATCCATGCGGACTTTTTGGTCTTGTAAGTGACCGGTAAGTTAAATTCTTGAAACTGTGTAGATTTTTAACTTTCTGATAACCATTAGTTCTATTTTTCTGTAGATTCACGTTGATGTCCACTAGCACTGGTAATGCCCTCCTTGGAGTGTTTGCCAACCACACACTGCTCGTTTTTAAATTTGAGTCTTATCTGGTATCCTTTTTAAAAAAAATGTGATCTCATCTGCCTTGAAGATAGCGTTATGATAGTACCTTGACATCTACTCAGCCACACCTCCAGCGAGCCGTTGATGACATTTCTGTCAACATCACGGGGCTCTCGTAAGTATTCCATGTGTCCTGAAGTAAGAATTTTCCAGGAAACGGATTTTCTAGATGTCCCTTTTTCGGCGGGAGTATTCCGATTTTTTCACAGAGAGTGATCCATTTCGTTATAGAGTGAATAAATACATGGGTTCTTATGGAAAGACAAACAAGTCTGATTCATTTTGCAGCATAGAAAGTTTTTCGCTATAGGGAGTTTTGTTACAGAGAGTGACACCGAGTGATACAGTGTTCGAAGTGTATACTCGTATATAATATATTTTTTTACTCCCTTTCTTTTAACTTTAACTAACGTAGAGTCTGCTTGTCGGCTTGTCTGCCGAAAAAACATTGGATCGATTTTTAATCCATTTCCCGTGATGCAATCGAGCTGAAACTTTGCAGGCAGATTCGTAGCGACGATAAAAATGAACTAACAAATTTTCAATAACCAAATTAATTAATCAATTAGAAAGACATACAGAAAAATCTAATTCACGAAAAAATATTTGGCTACTACCGGGATTCGAACTCGGGTCACCTCCTTTCCGAAGACGGTGCTCTGACCACTAACTAAGCTATAAAAGCCTTGTACATTTCCGTGAATATATCGACCTTACATGTAATTCACATTAATTGAATTCACAACTTTGTTCTGAAAAATTACAACTTCACAAATACGAATGTGTTCTTGAATATAACAAATTTTCGTTTAAAAAAAAATTAAATAATTATAGTATAATTTTGGATTTTTAGAAATTTTAACGATTTATATATAGTTTAATGACACGTGGAGTAGGCGAGAAACCTGTTTCAATGAGAAAGGGAGTAAATGAAAACTTGGTTTTTATGGGTTAGTTTTTTATAAATGGTTGGTAACAGCATGACCTTTTTTTACGGCTACTGCGCGCCACTGAATTACATTGATCGGTGGTTAACGTTAATGGGTCATCTAACCATTGCAAAGGCCCCTTACTTGTTAACATTTGTACTACTGAAAATGACATTAACAAATACCCATAAATAAAACTCACTACTAGTTGTGGTAAAATTAACTCAATAAATAGTACATTAAAAATCAATAAATAGTACATTAAAACTGCAAAATTAACATAAGTATTTACTATCACATTTATGTGTGAAGTTACGATCAAATGGACGTACCCAAAGAGAGAGTACAACACAAAGTTACTTAAAATCACACAATAACGCAGTGCTCTATTCTTACATACAATCATATCATTTTAAATATCAGAAACATGACAAAAGAGAAACAATAATTGTGAATTAAATTAAATTTTGACTTGGATACATTTCGATTCCTAATTTCTTGGGATTGTCTGAGATGGCTGCAAGTACATTATTTAAAGTGATAATATTTTTATTTATTTACATTATCGAGGAAATTTCTCACATTAGAAGCAATGGATATCCACACGCACTCAAAATATTTTGAATAAATTATAAAAAATGTTATTTACTTAATGAGAATTTCTGAAAAGAATTTGTTTTTCTTTTGTTAAATCATCATTAGATATTATAAAAGTATTTTAAAAAAGATATAAGGCATATTAAAATTATTGCGCAGTGAAAAGACATACATTTTGTATCGAAGACACATCTGCAGTCTATGATTGTTTGACCACATTATCCAATTAATTATGTAGGTACTAATGCTTTTTACGCAGCGCAATTAAATTTTGCATAAACAAATCGCAATGTTAAAAATTCATGCCGTTCCAGGAGAACAATTTATTAAAAAGTCTCGGGGTAAAAAAATTAGAGTTATTATCAGATATGTTTTGAATATTTGTATAATGGACCACAAATGCATTCTTTGTTTATGAAATATACGTGCTTAATAATTTGCAATTGATATTTTATTAAGTGCAAGTAATTCCTGCAACTAAATTCACATACGTAAGAATGTACCGTTTCATAAATATTATAGTTATATGACTGTTTACATTAATATTATCTGCTCGAGGGTTGCTGGGAAATTAATTACTAACATATTATTTTTGCGAAAGCATGACCCATTTGTGTTTGTTTAACCATTATTGAAAATAAAGTAATAATTTTTTTTAATAGAACTCTGGTATCCCTGATAAATTGAAAGGATAAAGATTGAAAAAGAAAATAATTTGTCTTTATCTTAATTTAATCAAACACAACCAACCCTTTTAAGCACAATAATATAATGCATTTCAACAGTACCGGAAAAAACGTTTTCCTGTCTCTTCTCTCTTTCTTCTTCTTCTCTCTTCTTATTTCAATGACTTTTAAAACATCCCAGTAACGTTACATTCATCCATTCTAGAAGATCAGGAGTCTGTTACAATTTAAAGATTAAGTGGAACGCACAATATTTCTCTGAAGCCCCAAGAACAATTATGTTTCAAATTCCTGGTAAATCTTAAATGGATTAAAACTATATATCGTCTTTTTACCTTGGTGAGATAACTTAAAATAACCAGTCTCAGCAAACCATAACAAATATGTACAATAATACTAAAACAGGGAATCACAAGCAAAGCTATCGAGTTATGCGATGCCTTCAAAATAATATAATTAAACTAAACAATCAAATTTAAAAAAAAAATATAGTCAACTGTCTTAACTCTTGTTTCATTTCCTTGTGACTTTTCTGGAAAGCTCTTTGATGCAAGACGCAGATAATATTCCTTCATTTAAACATTTTGTAGGTCATCGTAAGCAAAGTCGGCAGAACCAAATGTGGCGTATAGTGGTATTATCGGTTTGGAGAAAGGAGAAAACCAGCCAAGCGAAAATCGGCCAAATACTGATTGGATACTTTTCCAATGAGATTGACGCTCCCATTTTGCTTCTTCTTTCTTGAGTTGCTCAATGCCCTAAAATTTAAAAACAAAGAATGCCTTATTAGGATACTGATTCAGAAGTTATGACACAATCAGGGTTATTCGAACACGGGTCTCGAAAACTAACAGCAGTTTTAATAGAATTTCATTTGTCTTTTGTGAGTGTTTGCTTTTAATAAACTCATTATTCATTTTTAACAGTAAATAAGGAAACCTACCTTTGGCGTTTAAATATTATAATAAATATTATATTATATTTAAATACGGCAAGAAAGCAATTGCAGTGGAAAATATTTAACACCAAAAAATACACAATCAAAAAGCTTACTATTAAAATATTTCACCAAGAAGTAAAATACAGAGGCTAAAAAACACGCACTGCAAAATAGTTATTTTAGATTGAAGCATTATTATACAGGATGTAACAGAGCTAGTCCACAATACTTTACAGTTATATTCCTGCTTTAATTATGAGTCAAAAATGTTCAAGCAACCATGGCCTAATATCAATAGTTATGGATCACAAGCTTTCAAGACTCTTGGTTACATCATTAGAGCTGGGAAGGACTTCAGCAATGTCTACACGCTGGTACGACTATTCGACAGTCTCGTGAGACCGATTTTAGAATACTGTTCTGTCATTTGGTCGCCGTATACCAATAAACTAATCAATCAGCTCGGAAGAATACAACGCAAACTACGTAAATGCATCGCCTATCGTACACAATCACCAGGATATATTGAGACCGTATAACCGTATTAACCGTATAACCGTATAACAATCACCAGGGTATACTGAGACCGTATAACAGATTTAGAATCAGCAAACTAATCACTCGAAGACAATTGTCTGACCTGACCTTCTTCTACTAATCTGTCAACGGACAGATAGACTCGCCCGAGATCCTGGAACAATTTGGCATTATCACTGCTAGGCCAGATCTAAGAGTGCGTAGTTTGTTGGAAACCACTAAATCCACAAAAAGTTACGTGTACAATGGCCCAAGAAATAGGATTGCCAATCTGGTGAATAGCCACTGCGTTGATATCAACTTCTTCGATGAATCATACGTCTCATTCTCATCAGCAGCAAAAAGATTGTTATCACAGTATTAAAATTACCCTCAACCCTATATGATTATACCATGTTGTTACTATGCTAGTATTTTTTTTTAATATATGTGCAATTTTTCTAATCCATTCATTTAAGTCTACTATTTTTGTAAAATCCATGTATATAGCCGATTGGCGTATGAATAAATAAATAAATCAAATTTTGCATTTTTTTCTCAATATTTCTGACTTACATTTTGAAAAACATTGGACTATCAATGGATTATAGAAGATTATATATCTAATATGAAAAATTCATTCCCTTTAATACAAGTCAAATAAAATGATAAAAATCCTAATTCCAATTGGAATGTTTTCCAATTTCTGCAGGGTTTCATCATATTTAACTTTTATTGAAATAAATAAATTTTTCATAATCAATGTAAGTAACTGTACGTTTTGTAAAATATAAGTAAGAAATATTGAAAAAAAGAATGCAAATTTTGATAATTTGCATTAACACTCAACTAACTACAAGTCTATAACCATTGACGGTTGGTTGGCCATGGTTGCTTGAACATTTTCAACTCATAATCAAGGCAGGACTCCACCTGTAAAGTATTGTGGACTAGCTCTGTTACACCCTGTACAGTTTAAGTTTTTTTCTACGTTTGTTTTGAGCTTCTATAAAAACAATGATTATTTCAATAACAAATGAAAGGTGAGGGTTTTTTTAAATTTGTGAAATGTGAAAACATATTCCTCTACATAATTTCACGTTAAACAATTTCCACTGTATTTGATATATCAAGTATTTTATAAACATGCTAAACGTACTGTCTCATCTGTCCAGATCGCTTGCAACTGAGTTCCCAACATAGCAACGGTGAAGATAGCAAACACAAAAGCCTCGATTATCAGGACAATTAGAAGAGCCATTGTAGCAGTCGGAGAGTAGACGGAGCATTCTTTCCATTCGATCTTAACACACGACGCTATCTGAAGTGCAGCCAGGACCAGGGCGTGGATGGATATCACGGCTATGTACAACTGGAAAAAATATACATAGTAAAACTTCTGAACATTGTATTGATTGCTTGATAATTAATTGTATTAACAAATGCTGGCTTTTTGATTATTAACCCTTAACCGGTATCGTGGGGGCCGCGCGGCCCCCACGCATGATATTTTTAATTTCTTAAAAACTATGCATCGTGTGTGGCCGCCATCTTAGGTAATCTCAATATGTCACAACTCGTGGTGGGTGCTAGACATTCGGAGGTACAGCTTTTAACAGAGCGGAGGTAAGAACGTTTTGGGGGCCGCGCGGGGTTACAATTTTGTGTTGATTTTTTCTAAAACGTTAATTAGAGGTATATTTAAGTTTATTTTTCAAAGTTTATTTTGTAGATAATAAAAAACATACATATGTTAGCTAAAGATTTTCTAAATAATAGTTTTTTTTTTAAATTTATATTATGATAGAAAAAAATACCAAAAAGTTGTCCAATTTTTGTGATCTTTTGTAGTAAATATGTAAAAAGGATTATATAAATAAAAATTTATTGATTTTTTAAAACAAGCTTTAAATTTATCATTTTTAAATAATACTTAAATAAAATATCGGACATTAACATCCTAGTAACTATTTTTAATTGGGGGCCGCGGGCCCCCACAAAACCGGTTACATTAGTCAAATTTACGATACCAGTTAAGGGTTAAAAATAATCAGGAGTAAAAAAAAAATTAAAAAAAGATTTAGCAATAGCAGTTTGCTTGATCATTGGTTAACTTGTTGTGGGCCGTAAATTTTCGGAATTTTTTGTGATTTTTCTTTTTACGAAAAAACCATGAAAACAAGCGTATATTAAAAAAAACACACACATTCATATTATTTTATCGTAAGTGTCGAAACGCAATGATTTTTTTATCATTTAAGTAAAAAAAATAATCTTTTTTTGAATTTCCATAATGTTGCCAGCGCAACATTTTCTGAAAAATAATAATAAATTTTTTTATTTGTTTATTAGAGACAACACTACTATTAATAATAATAATCTTCTTCTGTGTGATATATTTTGTTGCACGGCACGGCACACGACGGGACATCGCACTCATAACACATAAATATGATACACTTTCACACACACACATATTTCAAATAAACGCAACAAAATTGCGTGTATTTTTGTTAATAAATCACTATTAGTATTCAATTGAATCATAAACCAACAAAAACTGACAAATATCGCAAAACATATCGTATATATTTGTATATACGTGTACAAATAAATCGAAAATCGAAAAAAATAAATTGTATTTCCCGCGCACATTGCGCGTGACCTTGACGATGGAATATTTGAATTTCGATTGCACAACACGCAATCGGAGCGCCATCTATGACAATTCTATACGATTTTGACGGCAGAAAAACTTCTGTTTTGATTGTTGATTTAAAATATAATCCGTGATGTTTTTGAGTTGAAAATGGAACGACAGGTCACAACAGGATTTCTCTATTGGGAAAAAATTACATTTTTCAAATTCGATACGCGGCCGTTGATAAATAAATTATTTTGTGCCTGTCGCATATATGCGACGCGGCCCAGGGGGGGTTAAGAATATTTATCCAATGAAAGTATGTGCAATAGTTAACTATTCATGGAATATTTTATCTACCAATATTGGATAAATTGATAATTATTGCTGGACTTGAGATAGCACTCGGTACTGTCACTTTAATTGATTACTATTATATTATAAAGTCGTAAAATATAATATAACATTATATTCCTATAGTATAATATAATCTAATACAGGGTGTCTCGTAGCTAGTAGAAAAAAGTTTGGGGGAGTTTCTTCTACATTAAATTTTGAATAGAAAATATTGTTTACACTTTGGATAAAATGTAAAAAGTTATGCAGGTAAGGGACATCAAAGTTTACATTTTTCCTCTCAATATATTTGACTTATTTTCTGTATAATGTTGGACTATAATCTAATATTTAACAAAAGATAAGCCAGAAATTTTTAATGTTTAACTTTGTTGACATGGGAATGTGATTAAGCAGATTGGAAATATTTTGGATGTCGGGGCATCGGTTGACAACTTCTGGAGTGGATGGAGGACGGCGCGGGTTTTGGCAATGACTGAAAAATCTGTTTTACTGATTGCTCTAACAAGTTACAATTGCCAGCAGTGAAATTTAAAAATAAATCAGAAATTGACACAATTCTCATGAATTCATCACGCCACTCTTTTGATCACCTCCCTTCCTCCATGTAAGCCTTTCTGGGGCTTTTGCCTTGACCTCTCCGACACTCCTCAAGAGGAACATTCATTTTGTGCTATTTTCTCCTACCAAAACTATTTTTAAAAATTTATTTAAAACAATTAAATAATTGGGTATAAAACAGCGATTTTTTATACTTATTTATCACAAAAAAATAAGTATAAAAAAAATATTACTGACAAAAGATTTTTAGCAAGAAAGCTTAGAAGATCTCATTCATGTCTTATAAATAATAAAAAAAAAAATCTGGCTATGTCCCCTCAGGCAATTATCAACTAGAAATATTTCACAAACAAATATATTTTCTTAAATATATTTTTTTAATAAAGCATTCTTCAATTATTACGATATAAAAGAATTGAATTAAAATGCAAAATTAGTTCTCAAATGTGAGAAATATATTATGACAATATCAAAGTCACAGTTAATATGTTTTCATTCCTAATAAGTTTTTATTTGCTGGTCCCTTGAAAAACGTATTGAGAGTTTCACTATACATATATGAGAATATAGAAATCACTGTTAGTATGTTTTCAAGCTTAAGATGTTTTTATTTGGCATTCCCTTTAAAAACATGTCAAGAGAGTTTCCTTATAAGTGTCAAAAACACTTCAATTTTTTAACCATTGTCATTCAATATTAATCATTAGTCCTTTTTCTGCACATCTTTATATAATTACTTAACCAATGTACACGCTCACAGTCTCGGGAAATGACTTACTATTTATATTATACTACTAGCTGTACCCGGCCACGCGTCGCTGTGGCTGTCTTGTTAAATGGAAAAGAAAGAAAAGAGAAAGCACACGTTTCAAATATATTTAATTTTACAATGCTTGTGGGTATTTAATATTGCTGCTTTTCAAAAAAACCTGTTTCTACCCGTTACAGATCTGACATTTGTATAATAGAAGGTATATATAAACGTAGTAGATATATAAAAACATGTGCATATTCGAATGCAGCATAGTGTCACAGTCAATCCGTGAAGAACTTTCGGAAATTTAAGATTTTGAATAAATGAAATTTTATATTTTTATAGTACAGATATTCATTGTAAATATATCAGCGGAAGGAGAAGGGGTAAAAGTGGAGAGGGGAAATTTCGCCTATATTTTCCGCCAGGTCCTAATGAATAAGTTTCCGAATTTTGAGTCCGATCGGTCAAATGTTACAGATTTGCATAGTCAGAGGAAGGGGAAGAGGAAACGTGGTGGGAGGAAATGTCACCTATGTTTCCCGCCGGGTCCTAAAGAATAAGTTTCCAAATTTTGAGTCTGTTCGGTCAAACGGTACAGATTTACATTATAAATATATCATGGGGAGGGTAAAGGGTAAAAGTGGTGGGGGGAAATGTCGCCTATGTTACCCGCCGGGTCCTAAAGAATAAGTTTCCAAATTTTGAGTCCGATTGGTCAAACGGTACAGATTTGCATTGAAAATTTATCAGTGGAAGGGGAAGGGGTAGAAAGGGAGGGGAAAAATGTTCTAAAGCATAAGTATGCAAAATTTGAGTAGAATCAGACACACGGTGTAGATTTGTATAGAGAACAGACATACAGACATTGAGTTTTATAAGTATAGATATCGCGATACGATTGGCTGCACTATCTCGTCGTCTTAAACGTTTTATTTAAACAAAGACAACCGAATGTTATCAAAAAATTTGAATTTGAAAAATTTTACATTTATCAATATCGAAAGGGTAGGTACCTGCGCCATTTTTTCAAATAATTTGTGCGAATTCGAATGCAACGTTGTGTCAAAAAGAACTTTAGGAGATTTATGATTTTGGACAATCGAAAATTTATATAAAAAAAAATTTTAATATAAATAAATAGTAGGTATATGAAAACAAATTAGAACATCCTCGTAATCGAATGCAACGTTGTGCCAAAAATTTCAAAGCAATCGGTGAAGAACTTTCAGAGATTACCGATTTTGTACCAACAAACACTTACATTTTTATTAATAAAGAGTGTATTTAGTTACTGTACTCTTCTGTATTACAATCAGCTAACTATTGCTTGCCCAACGTAACTTGGCGTGCTGCGAATTTTGAACTAAAACCCGCACCCGGCGGCAACCCTCGCCCTGTCATTCAGCTCATTCTCGTCTTTGAGCGCGAGCTGTGTCATCTTGATTACCAATATACACTGAATTGCCAATAAAGTATTAAAGTTTTGCAAAGCTGAAAAAGCGAATAATGGACCGATATTACCGTCTGACAGATAGAACGGCCGCCATTACTGCATGGTTTCTTTAGTGCTGCCCGACCAAATTTCTGTATTTAATACAACACCGGTCACCGGACATTCTGTACATTATGTATTGTGTAATAAATTTACACCCTGACAACTTTTTTTACGCGACAGTGACGCCCTCCCTCGCACGCCAAGTTATAGTGGTACGTCTATAAAGGAATTTTTTGTTTGAGAATAAATGACCTCAAGAAATTGTAAATATTTATTATCAAAATTCTACACGTTGCCATATTATAATTTTGGCATTTAATAGAACAGCTGAGTTTAAAATATTACTCATGAAGAACTTAGAATCAAATTACAAAAAATAAATTATATAATTGGAAAAAAATACTTACTGTAAATAAGACAAAATATTTTTGGTTGTTTTCACCGACACAGTTATTCACCCAAGGGCAGTGATGGTCCATCTTCCTGATGCAGCGCTGGCACACCGAGCAGTGGTGGGCTCTGTCAGGCTTGATGCTGCAGCACTTAGGGCACTTGAACACCACTTCGCCCTCCTTGAACCGAATGAACTTCATCATCTCTTGTGTAGCCGTGCCCTTGGGAACCGCACCCTGAAAGCAAGCATTTTAAATGGCTGTAAATTTTAGCATTTTTAATAAAAATTCATTCTAAAAAAATCTCAAATCCAAAAGTTAGAATTATTACTTTTGCAATCATTATGTATTGACGTAGTGTATTTTTCTGTAAAGATAATAAATAAGTTTTTGATTTTTTGTATTCACTTCAAAAGAATAATATCCATTCTTATAATTTATTAAAACTAAAAAGTCAGTAGAGTTAAAAGTGATAATGAACTTAACAATAGAATTTCAATAATGATGGACATACGACAAGGAGACAGTTTAACCGTTTAAGTGCTGAGAAGCGCCATCGCGCTTCTTCTACATCCTCTCTAAAATTGCGTGAAGCGTCACGGCGCTGCTCACATCACTGTGTCTTCGCGCGCGAGTTTGATGGGTAAAAAATATCAACTTGCCGAGTGTCCGCGAAGTTTATATTTTATCAAATTTATAGTTTGTGTGCAGCAATGATTTTTTCCTATTGTACCAATAGAAATTAAAGAAAATGGCTCAGCGCTAAAACGGTTAAGTCCATTTTTGTTCAATTTGAATTTTCCTCTCTCTCTCCTATTAATAGGTGAATTAATAGGAGAGAGAGGAAATTTTTGCAATGCGGAGCAAAATAATGACTTACAAATAATGCTTGACAGATGTAAGAAATACAACACGGCAATTGTTATCGAAAAGACTAATGACCTTCTCTAAAACATCATTTGGTAGCTTATTAATTAACTAACTTGTTAATTAATAAGCTACCGAAGTGCGGTATATTTAATATGAGTAGATTCGGTAGATTTAAACGAAATTCGGCCGAAGACGAAGTTCGATAAAAGTTGCCAAAGTTCGGCTATACCGAATGTGAAACGAATTTCGGTGCATCTCTAATTGTAACCACTCAAAATCTATCTATGTTGCAGTCACTACCTAAAATTATGAACAATTAAAAATACATATATATATAATTTATATACTTACAGGGTCGGTGAACATTGTGCGGATATGTGATGCAAATGCTAATAAGGCAAACATTTGGAAAATTGTAATGTTGACGTAGCTGTAGATGGGAAAGCTATTAGCTGCCGGAATGAGTACTACACTCAGCACTACGTATTCGGCAAACAGTATGAGAAGCCATGTGAATCCTGCGCAAATCATGCCACAAATATCCTGCAAAAATAAAAATATATCAGTAATTAGAAAAACTTAATTTATTTATTTTTAAATAGTTAGACAAAACGTAGACCCCTTATCAAAAATGCCTTTACAAAAATACAACAATCTAAATATTTAATCAATTCATTTGCTTTAATAATAAAAGTCAATTAAACTGGTAAATTTTGGGCTCAACTGTCGCATTGAAAAGACTAGATTGCTATTTAGTTAGTAGCTCTGGGGCGTGCAGTGAGTACAAGCGAAAAAATCTGTGCAATGACTAAAGATTCTTGAAATCAATATAAATTAAATAATCTTTACTTCTTGAATGAACGATTTATAACATTGTGATGACATATTTAGTAATTAAATAAAACATAACTTGATATACACCACTCAATATTTATTTCATCATCATCATCACTCTTGGCACTACAAAGAAATATTTAGTGGTGCAGACCAAATTGTGTTTTATTTAATTATTAAATAATCTTTATTTTATATAGATAATTCTAGCCGTTATTACATGGATTAACATTTGATTCCTTAACATACAACTAGAGTTTTTAGAAACATAGATAAGTATTTTTTAGAATATTTTGAGTATGTCCAAATTTTTCAGAACAGTACTGGATTTTTGTCACAGAGACATCATTAATCAATCAATATATTACAGATGTCTCACCGAGACGAAATTATATTTTTATGGGAAAGCAGGTATGGAAGTCTTTGGGTGTTCATAGGGCTTACGACCTATTACAGCTGGCTTAAGTGATAAGTTTACACAATGTAACATTCGCCATTTCCACCAATGATAGAATACCATGTCTACTAAATTTTGAAGTTGTACATATATATTTAAATTATACGGCATGTTTCGTATGTGTGTTGCAACAATCCTCAGCGTGGCCAGCAACCAAAGCTTTTTCATTCCCCTTAAATGACCACAGATGTCACTTATGAGACATCTATTTTTGATTTTTTTAAAAAAAGATTTTTCAAACCATTTTTCTGACAAAACAATAGTTACAATATATCCGCTCTTAACTAACTAAAGATCAAATAAGATGTACCGAAAAAAGTAACAAAGAGTTGTGTTTACCTTCACACACCAAGCAATTCCAGCGCAGCATCTGTTGTGCATATCAACTTCATTACGGAATGTTCTGTATGTGGTTCCAGAAATGTCCATTTTTGTAAAATTATATGTCTCAATCTTTAATCAACATAAAAGAAAACTGTAACAAAGAGAATATTAAATAAATGTAAAAAAAAAATTGTGCTACTTTAAATATTACACACTATGCCCAGTTTTTCGTCCTAGAGATTCTTAAATATTGTAATTAGTGAAGTGAAGAATGCGTAAAATTACAGCGCCACTTATGTACATGTTATATTATTATGAAAGTCGCAAATATTTTCAATTTACTAATAGAAATAATACATAATATTTTCACAACGCCGCATTTTAGTACACATTGTACTTTATAATTAATACATAAGTGAAAAAAAATTTGCTCTTTTAGGATTTTATGACAGGTTATATTAATATAACAAATGTGAGTTTGTGAAACACAAATGAGGTTAAAATTAATTATGTATATAAAGACATCTTCTGGTTTGAATTTTCTGTGATATTCTGTCATGTTTCTACAACCTTTCTGACCAACGTTTTGGATCCCATTGCAGGGTCCATCATCATAACATCATCAACACATAACAACACAACGGATGTGTTGTTATGAGTGTTCATTATATTGTGATAATTGACTTGCAATACTATGATTTATCACACACCGAACTATAGTCAAAAGACGCACTGAATAATATACTTTGTAATTGTTATACAAAGATTTGTGTAAATACTTATAAACTATTTTTATGGAATTTCATGTAAATGGCCATTATACTGGATACATAACTTGTGATAATTCTGTTATTATTGCCTTTCGGGTTCCATAGTCTATGTCAAATTATCAGAAAAGTTTAGTATTGTATAAATTAACATAATTTATATTCCGAAGGGACGATGAAACCATTTTTTGCAGCTTTCTGCCGACCTCGGCGGTCGAATGCTCCGAATGATTAGTACCAAAAATCATCAAGAGATGGTGTGTAATGTATTCTGTGGCAATTTTGTGATAATGTCAGAATGCATGTCATGAGTTGTCTTGTGCTATGTTTGTTCCATCTATTTATGGTTCACTATTCATATGTTGCGGAATCTATGATGAGATTGGTTTTGAAGCGCCGGATACCATGAAGTTCGAGACCATCATCTCTACTAATCTCCACCGAATGCATATATAGATACCAAGTGCCTCCTTGATGAGACATGCGTGGTAACTCTTGGGCTTTTTTTAAATCTTCGGCTTGAATGCAAAGTTATGGCCGGAATCCGGAAAGTGCTCAGCCAATGCTGATTGCCCAGGATAGCCAAGTTTGTGTGCCATTTATGCTCGTCAACTCTTTAGGAAATTGTGCGCGCACACCTTCTTGCAGTCCTGACAGTCGAGTCTATAAAAACTGTCTATTTCTATTCAGTCTCGCTCCTCCCCTAATCTCGCCGGGTCATTATTTTTGGCATTAGTCCTGAATACCGTCTTGATATCTCATTTCTTAAGATTTTTGGCATTTCTCTCGATAAAAAAAAGACAATGCCTTTGACCTCAGTTATTATATGTTTACCACGGCGATTAGACTTCGCTCTATGTTAGGTATCCATTGCTTCCAGTGCATTGATTCTTGATTTCTTGAGTGCTTCTCACCTCCTCTTGAAAATGTTTGTCTTGAGAGATCCATTTTACCCTGAATACCAATTTTCACGTTTTACGTGAATACATTGCTGGATGGCGGTGGAATTCGCGTGCAGGAAACGGTTTGTGTATGTTGGCCGGAACTTCCATTGGTATTCTTCTTCACTTTAACATAGAGTAATGTAGAATGTTATCCTTCCCTACCTCCACGGTGAATTTCAGGTACGTATGTAGCATATTAAGGTGCTAAAGAATGGGATCTGAAACATCAGCTAAAAAGGTCATAGAAACATGGCAGTATACTCCAGGAAACTCAAATCAGAAGATTTTAAACGGCTGTAAAAACCTAAGAAAATTTTTACATATGGACAATTTTAAAATTGCAGAATCTATGTGTTGTATATGTGTTACGCATAGATGCATGGAAACATGTAACCAATTGCCATAAATTATAAAACCTGAAAAACAATATATCGTCACTGTATATATAATAAATCCTACGTGACGTTTTAGTACAATCTGAGATAAGCGATTAAAAACTGTTTAAAAAATAATTGCGCAGACTAGATTTATAAAAAACATTTTAAATAATTACTAGACAGACTTAACGGCACCGTTTTTTTTAGTACTTATATGTCCATTATTTATATGAAAAATTCACTAATTGATTTGTGTATCTCAGAATGTACTATGTAAACGGCACATATAATTTATTATATATACAGCGACGATATATAGTATTTACATGCAGCTGCACATTTTCAGTGATAGATGAAAAATTTGATACGCTTAAATAAGAAATTAATAAATAAACTGAATAAAAAGTTATAAGGGAATAGGGACTATGTTACATCATTATAAGGAATAAGAAACACCAAATGGCGTTCCATAAAAAACTATACCAAAATCCACTACTGTAAACTTTGTCAAGAGACTTCTTAAGAGGTAACACCACCCTGGAAGATTACAATTTATGTATAAATAGGGTGATTTGAACAAGGCGGTGATTATTTTTTTTATTGGCACTTCCAATGTGACGGTACATGTTTATTCGAGACAGAAAAGAAGATTACGTACTTATTCATAACATCTACAACGTAGAAAATGGATTTTTTAATCTGATAAACCATTTGTTAATAAAATTGTTTATAAGAAATCAATTTTACAAAAAATCGGATATGCTGCATTGTAAATTTATTTCCTAATAAGTACACAAAGTGATTCACTCAAGCCTGGGTGTTGTGTTGTTTCGCTTCTGTAATTTATGTTGAAGCGTAAAATAAACAAAATTTCTTCTGTCTGGAACAAATGTGCACCGGGGAAAGTTGCATGTCAGTCACAGAGGAGGAGTACTAAGGGAGTAGCATAACGCGACCATTTAGTTTTTTTTTTAAATATTTTCTTATAAAAGAATAGTTTAATATGTACCTACCTAAATAAGTGCTAGCAAAAAAAAATATATATTCACCATCTCCTTGTACAAAATTATCCCATTTCTACTGAGTTTAATACTCCGAGGATGGTGTAACCCCTTAATTGAAAAACATTGCATCAACTAATTTTCTATTTACTACATATCGAGGGTAGACAGCCAAAATGATTATTTCGAACATTACAAGACAGCAAAGGAAAGTTCTTTCATATCTGAATTTGTAAATATTTAATTTATTGTTAAACTATTTCCATATTTGTTAATCCAAAACAATATGTAAATAGAAATATTGACATACTTTGTTTTGCTCTCCTGTAAAGTTCAAAATAATCACTAAGGCCCTTTTGGCTGTCTACCCTCGATATAATAAATCATTTAGCAACACAAAGATGTCAATAGCACAATGACTTTTTACTTAATGATCCTGAAAGTACATGAGCTACGAAGATTGTAATGTACGTAGTGTATTTAAGTAATATCGAACCGAACGAGGATTTAGGCTTAAAGAGTGTCGGCAAAATACGCGCCGAAACTGCTAATGATGGATAATCCCCAAGTTAAAAATGCCGTTGAAAGTGACCCCGATTTGAATCAAGAGAAGACATTATACGGAACACAAGGGCCCAACTGAATACAAGAAGTGTTCCCAAGAATGCCAGGGGATTACTTTGAAGATCAGGGTAAGCATTGTATGTATATATTTCTGCAAACCAAAGGTTTAATATTTATTTATAGTTTGAACGTGGATTCAGAAAACTCAAAACATTAAGAATTGATTGAAGATTTAGTAATCAATTAAGAATTTATATTCATCTTGCTTATGAACCATGAATTTCTATAAGCCATTCCCACAGAAATTATACGCACAATTATTATAAGTATGTGCTCTATTTGTTTATGACATTGCGCTTCAAGATGACTCCATCTAAAATAAAATTACGCTCATTCAATGCACGTTATTGGCGAACCCATTCATTCAATGCATGTATCTCCTTATATCTCAGATACATGTAGAGTATAATTCTTAGAGCTCGACACCTGAACAACGCTTTAAATTCATAATGGATGCAGATTTAACGTCAACCATCGGACAGATAATAAAAACCGCAATTCAGTTGACTTTGCCAAGATTTGTGAATGCTACCAGAGACCTTCATTTGGTGTTTGGTGTTGTGACATTATTGGTGAAATTCTCTATTTTCATGATCTTGAGCAGTTTCATTTTAGGTATCTAAATAATAAAGGTCAACGAAGTCAAATAAGACAATGTTGGTTAAAAATTATTCATCAATCGCAGTACACAATATAATATTATTGTTTCAAGAACATTGATTTCATTTGCAAACATTTCATGACATAAAATAGCAACTACGCGAATAAGACGCTCGCATTACATATATGACATAGTGACTATAGGAGAACAAAGCAACGAGTAAAATGTAAGCTGTGTAAAATGATGAATTTTACCAATTCTTAAAAAGCGAGGGTGCTTCCAAGATCTATCTTGCAGGCAGATGACAGAACGCAGCACAAAAACTTCAAAGTGAAATACACAAATTATATCGAAGAAACCATGTTCCAGTTAGTTAATTATACATAAAAATCGCGATAAGCGTAGCAACGTGTCGACATGAGACGACAATATGAATAAAAACACATAAAAAATAACTTTAAAGACAAGTCACAAGATTTTGGATGACTTCACTCGACCACTCGACCGACTCAACCGCTCGACTCGACTTCATTAATCCATAGAAAAGAGAATATAATAGAAAAGAGAATATAAACTAGACAACTGATTACCATAGACAAAATTACTCAATATTTTCTCTAGAGAGCCGTACCAAGCCGTACCTACTTACTGCTCTTGAGGCGTAACACAGATAACAGACGCACATTTTACAGATATTATAATATATTGTATTTTATTATATTGATGTATGTACACACAAAAAAAGGTTTTTCAGCCAAGATGTTCTCTTTCTTCCAGGGCCCCGATTTCCAGCAATCTTTCCCTGCATTATGAGATGCAAGATCTCGTACTTCTCTGGAAGTCATTGCACGTCCGAGATATCGAATGTTTATTGTTTTAATAACTTTTTTTCAAGTTGTAATGAATTAAACACAGTTTTGATAAATATGTACTTTAATCAACAGAAGTTGACACATTTTGTAGTTGTTTTATTGGTTGAGTCTTTAGCAAGTGTACTGAATTAGTGGAGAAATTGCATTTTTCTTTATTCAAAGTCAAGTTCTTTACTGCATTCATACATTTTTCCAGACTATTTGAGTTTTTCAATTTGAGTTTGAGTGTTCAATTTGAGTTTTTCCACAAATTATCACATCATCAAGATAAGTTCCTTGTATTTACTCATTTTTGATAATTATGTCCATGACTCTTTGGAAGCATGCAACTCCATTGGTGACTTCTGAGGGAAATCTCCACGGGGATGAACGGATAGAAAGAACTGACTTTGATATGAGTAGTGTATTCAAATACAGTTATAATGAGAGTGAGACTGGACAATTCATTTGTAACAAGTGTTTGTAATTACTTGCTAAAACAGGGCTATCATAAATGTACGATTCTCGGTGAATTCTCTTACGTTGAAACGAGAATGCCTTTTATATGTGGGTACATCTATTTATTTATAAAAATAAATACAATTTTATATAGCTGATATTTTTCTTCCCGTTTCCAGTCCTATTAGAATACCCCTTCATCGCACAAGAAGGCACATAAATTTTTTTGCATTATTTGCACTTAAATACACAATTATAATCCAAAATTTTATTTTGTCCCTTTTTCTCTAATGTATTACTATATTGTTTAAACTGAGTAAGCTCTATTTTATCACAGGTTTGGTAAAATGTTAAGTTATCCCTCTGTAGATAGTATATACTCTAAGCACACGAGTATGATTTAAACGCGAATCAATCTAGCGTGATTTGATCGCCGCGACGCTAAGCGTCCTCTGTATATCAATGAAAAATGCGTGTCAAGAGAGGGGAGCGGGAAATTTAAAACACACCACGAGTCATTTTAAATATTTACACATTTATTTAACACAATTCTTTGTAACCTACACGCAAGCAGCTCGAATCCACAAAGTTTATCGTGCCCTTATTACACTTATCACGCCGTGGCTATCGTGGGGGCCACGCGTGGCGAGTCGCTCGTGCGGGGCGCGTTGCCCAGGCTGCGCATCCGCGGCGCGTCGGGTCGCGACCAAGCGCGGGGGGACCTTTCCAAGCCGCTCGCGCTTGCTCATCCGGTCGCAGGATCCGCGGTCGGCTGGGGACATCTGGCCGCGGCTGGATCCGCGTCATCGGGAGGCATCCGGCCTCCCTCTGGAATTCCTCGCTGTGGGAACCGGTCACCACCGAGGCTCAGTGACCGTCGCTTCTCCGACTTATTCCTCTGCTGCCAATGTCGTCACGACAGATGTGGGAAATATCGCGGCCACGCAAACAAGGGAAGTCCTGAGGCGGGAGATTCGGCCTCAGGGGAAGGATCGACACACACTCGCCAAGAGAGATCGGGACGGACAGCCTCGGGCGGGTGCCCGCACCGAGGTATATTCTCGCTGCCCGGGGAGCCTCTTCCCGCGCACTCTTCCTCTCGCCATCCGCGCTGCATCGGACACCCGAACCGGGCACGTCCGAAAACTTTGGGCGCGAACCTTTTAAACGCGTCAATAATTATACCACCGTGAATAATCTTACTGCTTGCGTTATTATATCTAATATTAGTTACAAGATAATATTTACACAATAACAAAATCTTATTCAACAATAATCATCTAATTATTATCTAGCTTAACCTACGGCCTACAATTAGATTATTAAATAACGCGGCAAAATCACGAAAGTGTTGTTTACGCGCATCTGTTTTTGCCGGTTCAGAAAAAAAGGTCGGGCACATGTGTGCCCTCGAACTTAAGGGCGTAATTCCGAGAACAACGCGATATCGGACCGACACAATTAACCGCGGTTGTATCAAGTAAATTGTCCGCTTTAGGCCCGGTTGTTTCAAATTCGATCAAAGTAAGCGTAGAGTTTAAACTGAAATTTTACGTTCTCCACCAATCAGACGATCTGTTTTCGTAAAAATCTATGCTTTTATCGACCGCTTACTTTGATCGAACTTGAAACAACCGGGCCTTAGCTGCATTTCAAAGTAGGTAGGCGCACATCAAATGTGGTTAAAAAAAAGTTTATTTCTATGGTTCACACTTATATTCCCTTTTCTATGGTTCACACGTTGTGTTCAGCTGTCATCCGTCATTCGTGTTGATTCGTCATCTGTTCAATACGTTTTTAATTTTGCCGGACGTCTATTCCTTCATAATATGGCGGTAAGTAAATTAAAGTCGCGAAAATAATTTGTTTCTTTATGATTTGCTTTCTCTCAATGCGATATGTGATTGAATTAACTGCTGAATCATGTTTTCTGTTATGTAAATATTTTTCTATAACGGTGAATGATTTTTATAATATCTGCAAAATACATCACATGTTACATACTTTTCTTCCACAATAATATTGAAAATATATTTTACAGTTACAGGAATAAAAATCAAACAACTTGTTTTTCGCGTTTTTTATCTTAATACATGTGTTAAAATTATCTTCTTAATTTAAATTGCGTTTTTTAACTGCTGGAAGATAAAATTATTGCATTTTATGTATGAAATATTCGTATTTTAATAGATATTTCTAAAATATATTTTGTAGCAGAGAGAATAATTGATTATCTAAGCAAATAAAAAAATGTTTTCTACAATTTACGATCTTGCGTCTGCTTTCATAGTATAAGACAACATATGAATGTAATTTTTCTGCAGTATTAATTTTGTATAGAAGCATTTAAGGAATGGGGATTAGGAGACTACTATTAAATGTGTGAAAATGCCAGTTTCAGAACAAAAAATGTTATAGCCCCAAAGAGGACAATTTTTATTTTAAAAATTTTAATCTCTATATTTGGTTGAAACTCCACATAGATTTTTAATTTGGGAATCTTAATCTTTAGGGAATTCATATAATTTTTTAATAGGCTCAAAATATTCTCGATTGCTTTGTGAATGTTATTACTAAAAAATATCATTTATGTTAGATTTTGACTGAATCAAATATTCTTAACACAAAGCTTGTTGGTGTAATGGTCATGAGGCTCACGTTGTGATCAGATGGTCAGTGGTTCGAGCCCCATCCAGGACACCAGCAAGTCAGCTCTATTTTCATAGCACAAGCGTTTAGCTTATTTTGAAAATAGTAAGAATATTGATGCGGCACAGATTCCGTGTTTTCATCTCTATTTAAAATATATATACAAAATATATATATATCATGTGCATATTTTGGTTTGTTACCAATGACTAGAAAAGAGGGCAGTTTTTAAGAAACCTGAGACCTGTTTTTGGATATATTGGACATATGTCACAATGAAAGTATATTTTCCACCTTAACTAACCTTTTAGATTAGTTAGCTTAATTTAATTAGTTGTAACCTATCTAACTTTATAGTTAGGTTGGAAAGTCTACTTTCACTGTAACATTAATACTATTATTAATATATTAATTTCACTGTAAAATTAATTTAATTTTGAATAATTGGAGTACTTGCTAATAAAAAAAGTACATTTACAATACTTTGCTGTAATTTGTAACAAAGTGATATGCTTTTATTTTAATGTTGCGAATATGCGGAGTATCTATCACTGTTTGTTCACTGTCTGCTAATTAATTTATTTGTAATTATCTTAAATTATTCCTCCTCTAACTTTTAAGATATCTTGTTCTTAGTGGGCGATCTGAGACTATCTATTTATTGTGCTCGAAATGTTCCAGATATTGTGATCCAGATTATTAAAGTACAACTACAAGGTTATTAAAGTGCCAACTCTGATGTATATAGAAATTAAGCCTGGAATTGGTAAAAAAGCAATGAAAGTAGACTGAATACAGTGGAAATGCGGTCACTAAGTTGTTTGTGTGGAAAATCTTTGGTCGATAAAGTGAGGAATGAACAAATTAGAAGCGAATGTAATGCTCGTTATAGTGTGGTAGATAGAATAAAGAAAGGAGTGCTGAGATGGTTTGCTCATTTAGAATGTATGAGCGAGGAAGGGATGGTTAAGAAAATGTACGGGGGAGTCTTAACAGGAATAGAGGGCGTCCGCGGAATTCCTGGCATGATCAGGTACTGCAAATATTGGAGGATGGCCCTGTTATAAGCCTCAACAGCCCTAGAAGATGCATGAGAAGATGTATGAATGTAGCCGAAGCAAAAGCGGTGTGCCAAGATAGAAGAATATGGTGTTCTATCCTCTCTTCCTATCCCTGCAGAGAAATGGCATGATGGTTAGTTATAATTACGTGAAATAATAAGATAAGTTAGTAATACTGCTTACAAAGAAAATTAGACATTTTAACAGAACTGTAACAGAAGTTGTGCTTGTATCAGAAACATGTAGCGAAATTATGTAGCGAAAATGCGAGACCATGAAATGCACTTGATTATTATTTACTGTTTCAGTAATATTATAATTTTTTTTTTCGAATTCAAAGCTAATAATACGAAATTACAAACACGGCTGGAGCTGAGCTCGAACCCCAGTTGCGCAGTAAAGCAACGCCGCGACTAACTGACTTAGCTGTCTCCGGTTCTCTCTGTCAAATATATACTATATATTACATGCACTCGTGAAAAATCACAAAAATTACTTAAATAATATTTATTTTTATTTAGTAATAGATAATTCCGCTACAAAACAAAAAAAAAAAAATTGTATTTATTTATTTTTTGTTTTTTTAAATTTTTTTTAAAGGATGCATAAAAATTAAGAATATTCTTTGGAGGCACCGGGTATCGACCCTAGTACCTCTCATATGCTTGGCGAGCATTCTACCATCTCATCTATGTCCCCAGTTGATTAACACGCCAAAAAAGTCATAAGAATATTTATCTGAATTTTACCCCTATGAATTGTTTGACGAATCAATTGTATTAAAATAAAAACAAATTAATAAAAATGCGTTTTTTTTTTTCGCCTTCATTGTATAATGTAGCATATCCGATAAGGAAAAAGACTTTTTTTTTTTAATTGGGAGCAATTTCAAAATAAAACTATTTTTGATGAACCGTTTCCTATTGCTTTAAGTAGAGAGTTTCTCTCTTTCAAGGCTACCACCACAAATGCTCCTTTTACTAAATGTAGTCTTCTGGCGATTGTTACTCATAGTTCGCTGAATTCCCTCCTACAAAGGCCTATTTTGTGATGTTTCTTAACTATATTTAGCCTCTTCTGAGTGGCCGTGAAAACCTAAGAACATTCTTATATTTAGCCCTTTCAAAAATTTTAAATAAAATAGTTTGAAAACCAGTAGATTCACTTAAATTGCAGTTTAACCTTCTTGAGTGGTAAAATGCCTTTGTATAAAATTTTTTCAACTTTCCAGTCATTCGGAATATTCTGGTAATAGTTTTCTGGGATCTTTCATATTCGAATACTGAATATCCCAGAAAACTGTAATCAGAATATGCCTTTCCTATTTAAAACATTATTAATTTATTTATTTTTTGTATTTTTAGCCCCAGAAGGGAAAGGTAGCCACTAAAGGTGCTAAACAGATAGTGGAAGAAAATGCCGCCACACTGATCTTTTATAGGAACATGGGCATGGGTGCATCTGTTATATACTTACTGGTTATGCTTGCATTTTTCTATGATAGCTTTACCACAAGCATTATTGTAAGTAACACTTTAGTGATGCAGGAATTTTAGAATTTTAACTCGTTATAAACTGATTTTTTTCTTATATAATACCAATTGTTTGTTGTTTCCGAGGTAAATTTGAAGAATCACAATCACGTATATGAAAATAATATACACTCGGGCCTCGTACAACACGGTTATATGGTTCCAAAAAAAACTCGTGTAATACAAATCCGTGTTATACAAGGTTTGAAGTTCATACAAAATTAGGGTTTGCGTTCCAAAAAAAAAATTGAAATAGTTTATATGAATATATACTTTATTTTTTTAATAAAAATATATAAATTTACATATTTATAGAAAAAAAACTTTAATAACACATAATATAATTTATTTTAATCGTAATCATGTATTTTATATGTGGATATTTGTGTAATCTTCCCTATTATTCTTTTTTTGTACTTCTCTTTTTTCTTCTTTTTTAATATGTTCATATTAAGTTTATTGATGTATATATAAATAAATAAATATAATGTAGCATTCAATCATCACTGTTTTTCGACATCGGTTGTGAGTTTTCATCATCGGAGGAGGGCTCTGAATTTCTTGTGGTTTTAGCCTTCAAAAAATTGGTAATAAGCGATTGTCTGCTATTAGCATATAAACCATTACATATTTTCTTATAAGGTTCCAAAATCTGTTGTAATTACCTCTTAAATTTCGAACTTCTTTCCATTATAGGATCTTTTTCAATATTTTTTTTTTCTAATTGAATAGCCAATCCCAAGCCCTCATTTATAGTTTTTAATGTGAAACATGTAGCTACCTCGCCGCAACTGCTTTCTGAGTCATTAATTGTGGTAGCTTCATTCAAAGTTTCGATTAATTGAAACGAAATTGACAAGTCTCAACGTGCTGAGTGAGATAATCATGACTCATGGTATGTTCTGTCATGAAACCGTGTTATAAAAAGCGTGTTGTAAAAAAAATATGCCAATTTATTCATCCGTGTTGTATAAAATAGTGTTATATAAAACCGTGTTATACGAGGCCCAAGTGTACTTTATTAATTAATATAAATGTTTTCTACTTGTTAATTTACTAGAGCCAATGTGGAGTTACCATTCTCTTGATTATTGATGACCTTATATGGCAAAGTGTATTGCGAGTACACACTCTCGATTATCCAGGCGGTAGGAAAAAAATGTTCTGGATAAAAACTCCGAATAATGTCTGAAAAAAAAAACAAAAAATAATTACAAACGCATGACCTTTAATTTGAAAAACACATAATCAATGACATCTTGCCTGAAGAGAAGATAGCCTGGACAAAAATGAAAAAGAGGAAGTTGGACCGACCACTTCTCTGGTAACAGGACTAAGACCTGCAGGATGCTGGGAAAGATGGGGGAGAATAGTGAAGAGAATAGTGAAGATCACGATCCTCAGTCTGGAGGGACCGACTTGGATGAATGGACAATAAAATCAATTGCGGATAATAATGGATATGATAATAATATTCGTTTTGTTTGTTCGTGATAAACAAAACAAAAATGTGTTGCCAAATGTTATAAAAACTGCTTCTCTCTTGTAACTCCTTAGTTTTTGTGTTCAATTATTTTTATTGAAACTTCTCTTGTCTTCCCATCTTTTCTCTTGAATATTTCTTTGTATCATACAATGGCCTGTCAAAATTTTAGACAAATGTATTGAGTAGATTTGTTTTGATAGCTGTGAAAGCTTTGTGTTAGATTTCTTTTATTGGATGGGAAGACACATGAGGAAATCGAAGTGAAATCCGTTTATAAGGACAATGCACTGACGATGACTACCATCCGGGGGCATGCAGTGAGAACTTGAAGCATGTCTTTTTTTATAAGCATGAAAAAAATCAAAATAAAATATATATCATAATATTACTATCAGAATAATTAACACATTCAGATTTCAATATTTCATAATAATCTGTTAGATAATTATTTTGTTAAATTTTTTTTTTCAAATATGTGTTTCTGTAAAAGTCATGCTTCAATGTATGCGCCTGCTGCCATCATGTAATGGTTTGGTGAATTCAAGCGTGGCCGAATATCCATTTTCGAAGAACACAGGCTGTGTACGGAGAATATGGTTAACAATATCCAAGATACTGTGTTAGCAGGCCGCCGATCAATATCAAAGAGCCGGTGAAGATCAAAGAGATCGGCGATATTGTAATTTTAATTATTTGAGCACATACAAAATATTCTACATGAAAAATTGGACCTGATAGAGCAATCGGCTAAATGGGTGCCGCGTTTGCTAACAGTGAAGCAACAACCGAATCGAATGACAACTTCAGAGCACTGTTTGGACACGTATAAACGCAATCCAAAAGAGTGTATGTGTATTTCATGACAGTTGACAAAACATGGATCGACTACATGTCAGAAATGTAAAAACAGTTAAAACAGTAAACTTCATCTAGAAAATCTATTCCTAAGAAGGTGAAAACGTTTCCATCGATCGCAATGGTCATGGCCACCACGTTCTTGGGATGCACCGACTGTTTGGAGAAGGGAATGACAATTACGGGGCTTCACTCTGATGATTTATTGGTCAGACATAATGCTGAATTGATAAAAAAGACAGCCCCGTTTGGCAAAGAAAAAAGTGCTCTTTCAACATGACAATGCACCAGCTCCTTCGTCTCTAATTTCCACATCAAAATTTGTTTATTCTACAAATTGCTATCTCTTCCACCCCATAGTCCATATTAGGCCCCATGCAATTTATTCTTGTTTCCGTGAAAAAATTGCTTAATGGAAAACAATTCACCTCAAATGAGGAAAATTATCTCCGACAAATTTAGTCTGACAAATTATATTTTTTTGATGGCTTAAAAAGATAGAATATCGCTGAGTGTATCAAGCTGAAAGAAGACTTTCATAAAACAAATAAATAAATAAATGTTTTTCCTGCCCTAACACATGCTTATCTTACAGCCCTCGTATTAAATATATGTAATAATTACTTCATATGCAAAAGCAGAGGCAGCAATATCAACAAAAAAAATTGAATGCAGTCTTCAAGGATTACTATTTGTAATGTATTGAATTTGAGATTTTGTTAGAAACATTGCCTGTAATTTATAGGAAACATGGTTTTGGAAGAGATAGATACATAAAATGTAGAATTCAGTACATTTTAAATTAGTAATCCTCGATGACTGCATTCAAAACATTTTTTAAAATTTTTTGGATATTGCTGCCTTTGTTTTTATACCCCACATGTAAAATAATATTACGTTGAAATATAATTCAACACATTTTTTTTTTTAGTAGTATGTAGTATAAATTTATATTGAATTTCAGGCGCTGCTAATTTTGACGACAGTTATCCACTTGGTATGTTTTAACCTGCTACGTTATGCAGCTAAGACAAACTATTCTGAATCGGGGCAACTTCTCGATAGTGGAACCGATCTCAATATGGAAGGTGGTATTGCTGAGTATGTACATAATTTTCAATAAAAGTGAACACTTTAATCGTAAATTTGACATTGACGTGGCTTAACTTCAATAAATTTTCATATCATATAATTGATTCTTAACAGTCTTTTGTTAATAATGAATTCGAATTTTTCTACTATACTCTACCGTATATAAAATCTAAAAAAAGATCATTGCACATATTTATATACACTAAACATTTTTTTTTCTTTCAGACATGTGAAAGACTTGATTATTTTAACATCTGGAACACAGTTATTATCTCTTACAACTAATTATTTCTGGCTTCTCATGCTCCTTGCACCAATTCGTGCCGTGTTTATGCTCTGGCGCTCAGTTCTCGCTCCCTGGTTCTTCCAAGAGGGACCAGCACAGCCAGACATGGATGAGAAGAAACAAAAGAAAATGGAAAAGCGAAGAATGATGAAGAATTAGTTAATATTACTTTAAAACATTTTTTATTTGAATTTTTTTATGTTAAACAAGGAATAGATTTTATAATAGTGTTACACCGTCGAAATTCTAGCTAAGCTAATGTTACAGGCAAATTAGTGCAGGCTTTGAAACTGGAAACGTGTCGATGGTGTAAGGATTTGTTTTAATTCTCTTTGTATTCAAATTTTTAAATTAGCACTTTCAAGTTTATTAACTCTCAATGTAAAATTAATCCAATCCAATATGATTGTGTAGTAAGTAGTGGACAGTACTTCATTACACAGCAGAGGGGTGAAACCTGCCTGTAATTGTATAAATATGTATTAAAGTAATTTATGAGCATGAAGAAAATATATATAAACTTTTTAATAAAAATAATATTTTCAATATTACAACTTGAAAATTATAAAAATGTATTTCTTTAACATGTCTTGCTGGGATCTTATTTCGGTCACAACTTCAGTCAACCCCGTTCCACACTCATTACTTTATGATTTGTTATCCCGCACATTATTCACCGCTCTACACCTAAAATTGTATTCATAATAAGGCACTGTCGTTTCAATTGAAAATTGAACATTAATGAATCTTTGAAAGTGACTTGCATTTTTATATGCTTGGACGGCCAATGCTTCCCTCCAACACAACACCAGTAAATATACACTTATTTTCGCATATCAATATATGTATTGGCTCCCATATTGAGGTCTGAGCTCAAACCTGTCTTAAAACTTATCTTGTAAAACTGTATCACCGATATATGTAAAAACTCAAAACAATTTAATTATGCCTTTAGAGGGCTTTCAAAAAGCTGAAGGTTTCCTTTTATTTCTTCAAACCTTCCGCATCTGTATAGTTATGTTAGTTAGTCCTTTAATAAATTAATAAAGCAGTACATATATTTATATAATAGTAATTATTATGTACAAAGCAATTGGTGACTGAATATTGTCTTTGTGTTTTTTATTTTTGTTTAAATTTAAGTAACCATCATTTCATAGTTACATATCATGTTGTTTTTTTAAAAGAAACATTTTAATTGTTTTAAGGGGTTATGTGAAGTCAGAGGCGTAAAAAAATATACATTTTAAAGATTTTTTTTAAACTGTTGTAAATGTTTTTGATTTAAGACATAATAGTGCTTTGCGGTGACCATCACTACTTCTTAGGGCCGGTTGTTTCAAGTTAGATTAAAGGAAGTGTCTGTTTAAAGCATAGAAATATTCTACAGGGTGTTTTTTAATTTTTTGACGTCACATTTTGGGGATTTTGAATAATTTACACGTGACGTCAGGTTTTAGCTGTTTGGAAAATTATATAAAGAGATGACATTTTGAAAAATTGTCAAATTTGATTTGTCCAATTTTTTTTTTTAAAACTCAAAACCCAAAAAATATTTTTTCCAAAAACCAAAATCCAAAAACAAAAAAACAAAATCAAAAAACCAAAATCAAAAAACCGAAATCAAAAGAGCAAAATCAAAAAACTAAAATCAAAAAACCAAAATCAAAAAACCAAAATCAAAACTAAAAAACCTAAATTAAAAAACCAAAATCAAAAAACCAAAATTCAGAAACCAACATCAAAAACCAAAATGTAAAAAAAAATTCAACAAATAAAATATTAAATCAAAATCATTATTTTTGTCATATTTTATAAGATTGGTTGATGACTACACAAGGAGATAGATAGACGATTTATTTTGATATTCCTTACAGGGGGTCTTGGGGGTTTCATTAGGAGTGAAAATTTGGCATACATATATTTTTTTTGGAAATATTTTTATTTTTTATTCATCGCGCGGGGGGAGGGACTTATATTTTCATACATTTATTTATGTTATTTGACTTGCGATTTTAATTTCTACAAATTATGGGAAATGTTTCAATAGAGGGTTCTTAGAAGAAAATAGATAGAAAACATAGAAGAGAAACATACGCGTTTCGACCGCGCAGCGGGCGATTCGACGGCAGAGTAGGCATTTCGACCGCGCAGCGGGCGATTCGATGGTAGAATGGATGTTTCGACCGCGCAGCGAGCGATCCGACGGCACAGTAGGCATTTCGTCCACGCAGCGGGCGATACGACGGTACAGTGGGCGTTTAGACCGCGCAGCAAGCGATGCGACGGCAGAGTAGGTATTTCGACCGCGCAGCGGGCAATTCGACGGCGGAGTGGGCGTCTATCTGTGCCATTCATTTGGAGCTCGGCGCGCAGCTTTTTCCGTCAATCACTCTCAACCGTTTTTTCGTACATTACGTCACCTTGACGTAAGTCGAAAGTTTGTCATCCGATTTGAAGTTCGAAAAATACCACAGATAGCTCTCTGCTTCTTCTTTTGAATACACACCACACACCTACGGGTATGCAAGCTAGATGCGAAAAAACTACAATTCAGTACATTTTAAATTAGTAATCCTCAGCGATTGCATTCAAAACTTTTTTTAAAATTATTGGATATTGTTGCCTTTGCTTTTCCCCCGCATACAATAAACCTTCTAACGATTGCAAGCTTCCAAATTGTCGATTTGTTGTTGTCTATGCATCATTCTGCCTTCTTGGGTGAATTTATTAGAAAGTACTAACGAACATTATCAGGTCGATGAAGTTTTTTTGACCCCTATTATTTTACATGAACACACAACTATTGACTGCTCAGTTTCACTGCCACTGCCACATTTTAGATACCGTAGTGTATCCAAAGTTCAAAAGTAGAATTATAAAATAAATTTTGTGCAGCTTATTATGCCTTTAAATTACATAATAACTAAATAAAACCGAGTACAATGCATATAATTATTCATCAAATTATTTTGGTATGAATCGGTCCTTAGCAACTGCCGTCCGCTAACGTGTGTAAGAGGACCCTATAGATATTGTAGGAATCGACTTACGAAATGTTTTTGAAATATTGTATTTTAAGAAAATGCAAAAAAATGAATTGATTTTTTGGAAATTCTGACTACACGAAATTCCTTAATACGATTGTATTAAAGACTAATAATGGTTATAATATTTTTTATTTTTTTATATCATTTCCAAAAATATCTCAACTAAATTTTTCATAAGATTTTTCTAATTCAAAAGTATTGTGTACAAATACTCCTACTATCTGTTAGGCTAATAATTTATGTAATTGTATCAGGGCCGGTTGAATCAACTTGGTTTATACAACCAGCCCTTAGTGATTAAATGCCGCAATTCTTAGGCACTCAATATTTATTACATGTTTGTTCAAAATAGTGGATATTTTCATAATAATCAAGAGTTTTCAAGCGTCATGATATACTGTCGTTTATTATTGATTTACTGTATTGGGATACTGTCGGAACTTAACATTAGGTCAAAGAATCCCACAATAATAAATAAAAAAGAAATTATAATTAGCCATTGCCACAGAAGAATTTCATAAAAGACTAGAGTCCTTCAGTCTTCCAAGTGTAAAAATCATTTTTGGTTGGTCAATATGTGGTGTCCTCAATAAAAGTACGGAAAATCAGGATAATATAATATATGGCATCGGGGGTGAAAGTGTAATTGTATTTTAAAAAAAGTGTTATGTAAGAATATCTATCACAGACCATTTTGTACAAAATGTGTTCTTCAACTTGATATGTTTTGTGTAAATAAACTTTATAAAATAAATTATTTAAAAAAAAAATGTTTTTATAATTTTTATTAGCTTTGGTTGTTTTGATTGATTAAATGTTATTAATAAAATTGGAGATATTTTATTTTCTTTTTACCATTTTCTCTGTCTTATTTTTTACAAAGATAGTAAAATTTGTAAAAGACAAAAGTTTGTCAGATTTAGAAGATATTTCCTTGAATTTTAGAAATCAATAATTTTATATTTATTTAAGATTAGCAGCTTTAGGAGTAATTTGTTACCATATACTTTAAAGAATAAAGTCGTGACAAGAAGAAAGTTATACATACATCTATACTAATATATAAACAGGTAAAGTGTGTGAGTTTGTTGTATGAGTTTGGATGTATGAGGTAATCTCCGAAACCACTCATCCAATTTAAAAAATTCTTTCACCAATATTTAGAATGAACTTTCAGGGTGGTTATAAGCTATATGTTATCCAGTTGAAATAAAGGGACTTTTCGTGATGCCTTTTTTTACAACTAAAGTCGACGAAAAAACCGGCTAGCGTTTGCGTTTCTTACAAACTGCCTTAACAGTAAGAAGTAAATTAATGCTTTCTATGGAGAAGTTGTCGAACTCAAAAAGGCCTATAAGAAAGTCCGTGACGACATATCTTATACATATACAAGATTAATTCACAAATTGATAAAATATATATTTAAAATTAATATAAATATGTCGGTAATGTTAAATTCTTATCAAAATAAATTTGCTTATTGTCAGGAAAATTTTATGTAGATAAAAATTGACCCTTCCACAAAATTGTTTGAAAGAGTAGATTATATCGATTTTTCACTGATACCCTTACAGTCTCAAACTGAATTCCACGTGGGCACAGCTAGCTTAAAATAAAGGAATAAATAAGTAATAAATTCAAATAGGGTCTAAGCGGATATGTTAAAATAATTTTGCCATTAGAGGGCAGCAGGATCGTACGTTTCTTAACTTATTTTACTGGATCCGAAGGACTATCAATATGAAATGAGGATTAATTTATAATAATTAAAGCCTTTTCTGATATCAGTTATGAATCAATAATTTCCCTGAAACTGAGTCTTGTTTGGTTTATATTTAGCATAAATTGCAAATATTTTATTTTTCCTTGCTGTTTCAACTACAGTATCTATTAGTAATATAGGACCAGTTACCTGTTGAACAACCATGACATAACCCTCTCTATTCTTAGTTCTCAGCATAATAACATTGTTATAATACCCTAAGTCAAAATAAACTTTATATATAAAGTGATCAGATTTTCACGTAGGTGAAGGGGGTTGTGGAGGGGGGGGGTTGGTCTTGTTTTAAAAAATTCTCTAGATCAGTGTTTCCCAAACTATGGGTCGCGACCCACTAGTGGGTCACAACACCGCGCAACACGTCTCGTCCGGGTCGTGTCGTGTTCATTATAGATAACGAAGTGCATCCAGATATCAATGTAGTGTCTGCAATTTTCACTCATTTAACAGAGTTGAAAAATAACTTTAACGCCAACTTCGAAGAAGAGATGAAAAAGTTCAAGAGGATAAACTGGATTTAAAATCTATTTCAAGAAAACATACCGAATGAAATGTCAAAAAAATCAAGTGAAGAGCTTATTGATTTATCAGAAGATACATGGCTGAAAAATACTTTTAATCACAAGCAATTAGCAAAATTCTGGCTTTCAGTTGCTGACATATCCCTGCTTGTTTGACGAAGCGATGAAAGTCCTCCTCCCCTTCACTACCTCATGTGAAGTGGGATTTTCTGCCGTGGTTTCTATTAAGACTAAATACAGAAAGAAATTGGACATATCGAATTCACTGTGATTAAAAGTAATGCTGTTATGACAAAAAAAGGCAACAAATTCATCCTTCCAATTAAATGTAATCTCAAGGGGATGGAATCTTAAGTGTAAAAATATTCAAAAGTGGGTTGTGCATAAATTTAGTCTGGTTATTTATTATATTTGAATTAATATGAACACTTTTCCTAATTTCAAGTATTTCTAGATTATTTTTTTGTAACAATATAAAATAAATACATAATCTAGAATACTCGAAATTAGGAAAAGTGTTAATATTAATTCAAATATAATAAATAACCAGATTAAATTTGTGCACAACCCACATTTGAATATTTTTCCACTTATGATTCCATCCCCTTGAGATGACATTCCATAATTGACAGTTCCGACCCCCCCCCCCTTCCCACCTACCTACCCTTCGTCGTAACACACTTGTATAGTTTATCTTTTTCTATTTTAGTTAGCGAAGGGAAAAACTTCATTTCAGAATGAACACTTCAACACGCACACGTTCACCAATTTGAACACTACAATGTGTTCGCTTCATTTGTAGTCCTAGTCGGCGAGCGGCGAATGCTCTTTAGTACAGAGCGGAACCTTCGCTCGCGAGCGGAGAGCTCGCGGGCGCTCTGAGCTCCGATCTCCGATACACCGGATCAGTCGTCCTTGACGTGTCGCCGCGAGCACTGGTTGTGGCGGGCGCGACGCGCGAACACGAATGAATGCATATTTTACTCTAGTTTTTGATGTCGTGTTTATATCACGTGACTCATATAGAATTGCGTGCCATATACACTAGATAATGATAATGTGCGTTTGATAATATTATGGAAAGAAATATTGTAGCCTTCCGAGTTTTAAAAAACCGTGTCCTAGGTATCACCATATATAAAATACTTTTAAAGTTATATACACCGTAACTGCCGTTTAAAAAATTAGCTTATACAAATGAACAATCGTATTCAAATGCTTCGCAAATAGTGTTCAATAACAACAAGGAAATTTTAAAATAACGAATAATTACGCATAAGCTGCCGTATTGATTCAAAACTTTGACATAAGCAATGTCATGCAAAAGCCGTGGTTGAAAAAGAGATGATCCTTATTTACAATATAATATATTATAACGTGCAAGTTATAATAGTTTAATATATTACAACGTATATATGTATATACACATATAATATAGGTATTTATATACCTAAAATCTTTAATGCGTGCGGTGATGTATAAAACAGCTGGAAACAAAAATAAACACACAAGAGTTTTAAAAACAATGTTTTAACATAGAATGCTAAAATAAACACACAAGGTGCAATGAATTGAAAAATGTCTATAAACAAATTTAATGTTTATGTAAAAAGTCTCGTATACACTGATAAAAATAGATTTAAAATGTTTTTAAACCGCATCCAAAAAATATGTTTTTAAACTTACTAAAACACTCGTCGTATGTTATTAAAATGTTTCACTAATTTAAAGATGTTAATTAAATACGGATAACTAAAATAACAAAAACAACTTACGAAATACTGTACGCAATACCAAAAAACCGAACAATTTTGTGATGTATATTTTCAATACGTATCTGTCACACAACACGAAACGCGAAGGTACATATATGAACTAATCTAATCACCTAATCAGTAATCAATAAATACATCAACTAATTACTCAATATAGTGCGAGTACAAAAAGGTACCTTTGTTGAACCTTTGTAATAGGCTAATACAATGTACTGAATGTACCCATTGACCCATTCACTTAAATTTAATGGTCGCGTTTATATTTGTATGTGCGGTGAGGAGCGCCACCGCACATACAAATACTCACTGTGCTAAAAATTCAAAATGTGCTATTCAATTCATACTACATTGTGCGTTTTGTGCGATGTGCGTTTTGTGCGATGTGCGTTTTGTGCGATGTGCGTTTCGTGCGAGCTCGCACATGTGTAATGTGTACTATGTGTAGTGTGTGCAAAGACTGCAAAGAAGCGCGAGCGCCAGCCGTCGCACGTACAAATATGAACGCGACCAGATGGGTCCGCTCTGTACTGCGTAGAGTGCGTAGGACTACAAATGAAGTAAATGTGCGATTAAAAACGTGTGTAGTGTACGCTTCAGTACAATGTAGTACTACATTGTAGTACTTAGTACAGAGCGGACCCATCGCTAATTTTAGTACATAGACAGTCCTGAAGCAGAGAACATCGTTCTTGAAACATGTAGATTGTACAATCTAATATAGTGATGAAAACAAAGTGATTTGTTTTTTATTGTAATAATAATGACACCACAAAGTTCAAGTCTTCATTCAGAAGAAAAAATATTTTTCGAACAAGAATATTTTATTTTCATAGAACGCAAAAATTATATTGTAAGTATGTTTTTAAAATTTAATTATATGTAAAATTCACACATTTAATAAATGAATATAAATTACGAACAGTATATTTTTCCCTATCTTTAAAAACCTTTATTTTTTCGCATATCTCTCATTTCAGTGAATTTTTTTTTAGTAGATTTCTGTCGTTGTTTAAAATGTCATGAAAATTTTCGTAAGAATTTGTTATTATATTTCACAAATATAATTTGTTAAACAAATAAATTTGTTATTTTATATCCAAATAATCATAGTCACGACGTTTATTTTTTATTTATCAAATGTCCATACTTTATTTAGCACAGTATTAGGTCCTGGTAAGGACAGCGCCTTTCCACAATTTTTAATGCATTATCGTATACAACAGTGATACGCGCACCTGGGGGATGTAATCCCATACCTCTGTCTATTTCTCAGAAGCCACTAAACCCGGCCGCAATTTAAATTGCCATGCACATTTCCCAAAGGTGCACATTTCCAGTGAATTTGGCTGCCGGGAACTCCTCCTAGCAACAGCAAATAAATTGTTGTTCGCTAATGCATCCCAACCGCCACTGAAAAGGCATAAAAGCCGTGCGCTTATACTCCCAGCCAGGATACACTGTTCGGAAGGCTCCAACACTCCTCGCCTTTCTAGGAGGTGTCCGAGAGGAATTCCTGGCGAACCTAGGAAACGAACCAAGGCCGCCGCAGTCGAGTTTTCTCCTGCCGGGCCGTACCAAGTCGAGCTTATGTGAAGCTCGAGTCTTGTCGAGTGTTTATCTCCGAGAAGTATCTTCGCCATCGCTCTTGCTGCGAGTTTTTTTCCGGCAAGAGCCTCCGCCGAATCTGTGAAGTGAGATCAAGAATTCGTAATATTGTTTTGTGACTACGCCAGAGATCTAAGTGCTTGTGCTAGTTTTATTCTATACTAGCTGTTTATACCCGGCGTTGCACGGGTTAAGGGAGGGGAAGAAATACGAGAATAGGGGGTAAATATTACCTATGTTATCCGCTATGTTAGTCCATAAGAATAAGTTTCCAAATGAGTCCGATCGGTCAAGCGGTACAGATTTGCATCAAAAATATATCAGGGGGAGAGGAAGGGGTTTGAGAATAGGGAGGAAATGTTGCCTATGTTACCCGCGGGTCCCAAAGCATAAGTATGTAAAATTTGAATCGAATGGATTCGGACAAACGGTGTGGATTTGTATAGAGAACAGACAGACAGACATTGAGTTTTATAGGTATGGATTCTGTGTGTACTTTGATACTTCTACTGTTTATATTTCAGTGTATTCTTCTATATTCCTACTTTTTATATTTCTGTGTTCATTTCTACTACATAAATGTATATTTGTGTTTTACTGTAAAAAAAAGGAACCCATAAAAACCAAGTTTTTATTATACTCCCTTTCTTTTTAAAATATAACAACAATTAAAGACGAATTAAAACATATAACATAACACTAAACTTTCAGTAATTTAATATATTTCTAAAATGTCAGATGTTTTGAGCTTTGATAAGACACTTCATGATTTGAAGATTAAATTCTAAAAGCATTTGTCAGTCAATTTAGATTTTCGAAATTCGTAGTGAAGTACCTATTATATATACCGATGGAGTAATTCAAATTTAGTAAATATTCCACGACGTTATCGGGCCGCCGTTTGCTAGTAACTTTGGTAATGATTCCAATCTGAAAAAACCATTAAAATTTCTAAAAATCTGAAATTATACTATAATTATTTTATTTTTTTAACGAAATTTGATAGATCTTCTTGATCGTCGCCACGAGTCTGCTTGCAAAGTTTCAGCTCGACTGTATTACGGGAAAAGGGTTAAAAATCGATCCAAAGTTTTTTCGTCAGATAAGCAGACAAGACGACAAGTAGACAAGCAGACGCTACGAGTCAAAAGAAAGGGAATAAAAATGAGCTTTTTACGTTATTTCCACGCCTTGTCACTTGCACACATAACTTGAAACATAATCACTCCGTTTCAATAGTTTATTCAAAATCATGAAATATTTCTAACGATTTGTTCTCTGTTGGAATTTAAACCGCGTAGCAACTTGTGCAAGGACGATAATGGCATAATCTTGACTGAAAAATACATAAATTCTAGCACAATGGGCTAAACACTTTAACACGCCCCTCAATAGTGATCATAGCTGGTGTGTCAACAAGTCTCAATAACACAACTAAAGATCCAACACAGAGTGCTCCTACACTTCAAGAAGTGAAAAATGCAACAAAAAAACTGAAAACTAACAAATCTCCTGGCAAGGATAATATCCAGATTGAACTGTTTAAATATGGAGGTGAACAGCTTCATAGGCACGTACATATGCTTATATGTCATATCTCGGAGAGACTGAGATAATTCCGAAGTCTTCTTGGCGTTTCCGCTCCAGTTCTTCCAGCATCTTCATTAATGCGTCCATATTCTGGTTGCCATTCGGTTATGTCAGCCACAATCTCTCCGCCAAGTTCCTTAAGAATCTCCCGAATCCCACTTCTGACGCCCGTTGTCACGAGTCGTGGCTGCATGAAGAATTAATGAAAACGCTGGAATGCAATAACAGATTTATTGAATACCGATTAATTTATTAAATAAACGTACAAAGTCTCTTAATACTATTAAACGTAACACTATATTTCGCAAATTTATCTCTCGTAAATAGGCACTTTATAATTGCTTCAACACTTTATTCACTATTCACTGGAACAATCCATCCAATTTCAGCACGTTGATATACCGTGGTGGGGGGCAGGGGTGATAAAAATTATTCAGTTTAACCGGCCGGAAGTCTCAGACCTACGCGTGCCCGCGGTTACGCCCCCCTCGGTATTATCAATCTCAGGTGACTGGATGATACTTATATCGCTAAGGCGGGTGAAGGGATATACAAATCAAAACAAGTTATTTTGCAAGTTACTCTATATTCGGCAAAGTGGCAAATTAATTTTGCATGAAACTTAACCTACATACGACTGAGCAAAGTGGTAACTAATTTACAAATTACATGAACCTTAATCTAGATCTAGAGGGAGAGAAAAAAAATTATAAACAACAAAAAGACAAAACACATACAAAATCTGATCTTATCGCTAAAATAGATGGTGACGAGATTGAATTAACACTTTTGTTAGAACTAGGTGGGCGAAGAAAAAGTCTTTAGATCGGGGTAAACCTGTTTCAATGTTGCAGTGAGCTCGCTCGGGTACCGTGCGCACGGCAACGTTGTCACGGCACGTAGAAATGCCGCGGAACAGTGCACGACGTTGCAACGTCACGTAGACTCTGTGCCGCGCGTGCTGTTGAGGGAAAATTTGTCCCCTAGTGAATACATGGCTTTAGGTACTCCTGGTGCCACCTGTTAATGTAATCTATCACACTCGAATCCGTGCGGATACCTGCTCTCCGCGCTACAATATTACCCATAATTAGTGCTTATTTCAGTGGTAGACATGTCTACCTTCTCAATGGACTGACTCATATCATTCCTTTTTTTTATTATATTTTCTTTTTATATAATTTACACGATTTCATATTTCATTTCGCGGAAAATGTCTATAGCAGAAGGAACCCACGTGTGGGACCAGCATGTCCCGCGCTTTTTTAAACGGCCCTATTGTCCGCCAATGACAATATCGAGCTTTATTGCGGCGACGTTTGAAAATATTACTTTGTTTTTCTAAAAAATGTATTTCGGAACACTTGGCGATTTCTTTAAAAAGCTCCGCTTTCTAAACTATTGTCTTATACGTTAATATTAATGCCTTAATGTTCTTTCTATTGTTTAACATGAGACCAGATGCACGTCCTGTCATAAAACTATTGCTTAACTTCACCCTTTCGAGATGTCTCTTAGGACAAAAGGGTGCGAACGCATTGTGTGTTAAATAAAAGGAGATGCACCATCACGTTTTCGGCCACGTCCGGTGCCCTGAACTCGGCTTTCTCGGCCATTTTCTAACGTCATTTTTATGACGGGCGATCCTAAGAGAAATCGTCGCAATGTCACATTCCTAAACAAAAGCTTAAATATTTTGTTTCGGACAAAAGATCGACCCGCTCGGGGATGCACTCCAATGCTGCGAAGACATGTCGTGTAATTTTTGAACTCTGGGTTAGGGATGGGTAAAAAATATCGATATATCAATATATCGATATTTATTGTCGATATATTTTTTCGCGATATATCGAATATCGATATTTTTTTCTGGGATAACCGATATTTTTTTCTTGGGCGACTTTTTTAGTTTTGGTCATTTTTTTGGCGACCTTTTTTAGGGTATCTTTTTCACTTTTTTTCTGGTGATCTTTTTTTGGGTACCTTTTTTCACTTTTTTTCTGGCGACCTTTTTTTGGTCATCGATATTTTTTCTCGGATAATCGATATATATTTTTTCCGGTGACCTTTTTTTTTTGGTCGCCAAAAGCTTATTCCCCTTACATTTTTGAAAAAATAATATCGATAAATATCGATATATTTTTCGCAATGTATATCGATTATTTTCGATACTTTTTAAAAATATCGATTCGATATATATCGATATTTTTTTTCATTTACCCATCCCTACTCTGGATTTTTCTGGGTACTCTGGATTGTACTTCGCGCTCGGTATTGCGATATGAAAAAATTAATACGCGGTTCGCGTCATATTCCGGCGCATCAACATGATATAATATACACCTGGGTGGGTTCTGATCGTCCACCTCTCAGAGGGCAGATCATAGATAACATAATAATAGGGCAGATCTCCGGCTAGCTTGCCGCTCTGTGGTGTTATCAAATCACAAACTATCTACTTGGAGATGGTCACTGAAAAAAGGTGGCGGGAATTTGAATAAAAAGAATTATTTTTATACATATTTACATATAATTAATACTATTCTTAATTAATGCCCTATCAATATCAATCGTCTAATCTTATTATCTACCTTATTCCTAGAAACCTCGTCGCGTTATGGGAGCCGGGGTACTTCCGGCCAGGAAGTCAGCGGGCCGGGCTTTCTCGGCGCCGCGCCGCGCTGCTGTCATCTCGCGTCTCCGTTCTCCGTCTGCGTTCGGAGGCTTGGATCGCTCCCAAAGCCATCTCTCGTCCTTGTTGGTGATGGACCTTCGCGGTCCTTTTAGCGCGGGGGCCGGCATCCATTGCCTGGCGGTTGGCTGCTTCCGAATCAACCGGATCTCGACCTCTCTATCTAGTTCACTTCACCATTCCGGCTTCGCGATTGCTGAAGCCGGTATGTCACTCTCTATAGACTTCAGTTTCTTCCGTCAGCTGTCCGATAGCTGACGGCAGCTATGTAGTTCACTTCCGATCACTGATCACTGTGATAACTGTTAACTGCCCACTGAGGACCTACTAACTGCTCACTACTCTGATAACTGTTGACTCGTCTGTGATAACTGCTTACTGGTCTGTGATAACTGCTTACTGGTTTGTTCCGCACGGCATCCGGCCTTTTATCGTCAGGGCGGATCTCTGCCGGTTCCCTTTGCCCGATCTACCTTCTCGGGGTTGGTCAATCGACGTCACCTCGGCGTCCAGAAGGGTAGCCATTGGTTGGCGACAACCCCTTACCTGGCCCCGCCTCCACGCCTGAGTCATTCTGTGATGGACCCAACACGATACACATCTCGTAGGCTTAAATAATTCATTGTCCGTATTAGCCACACTGTTCGTAGAAGATGCACTTTCTTCCACACTATTTCAACGATTTTCCTTATTTATATTAATTCAACTCATAATCATTACAGAATTATTATTATATAAGTTTGACATGTTATTTACCTTAAATGGATTATTTATATGAAAACAAAAGACACAACCAGTGCTTATAATCTACTTATAATACAAATAAACTTACAATACGAAAACCTAATTAATTAATAATAACAATATAACTTAACTTATCAAAATATAATTGTAACCAGACCTTATGTCTAGGAACTCTCTAAATCATATTATATACTATCACATAAAAATATATTTACAAACACTTAAAATTATATACAATCCGTCAAAAAAATAACGCGTATTTGCGTTTTCCTGTTTCGCGACATTCTATTTATTTATTTATTTATAACGCCATCGGCATCGAGTTATTAATATAAAAAAAATCGTTTACACACAGTTAATATTATTACCATTATTTTATACCAATAATTCCTTATATGTATATACATACGTAGCTTCTAACATATAGCGGATTTGTAATTTTATTTTGGTACTTGCTAATTTAGATTTAAATAGATAATTTATGTTGGAGAAATTGCTATTAATCTTCAATCTATCTCTATCGTTTTATACCTCTGTCTATAAACCTCTGCATAGCCTTGCGGAGAACTACTTTGTTTGTTCCGCACTTGCACGTGCAGATATTACATTTTAGGCAAAACAAATACAGATCTCGGGAATTTTAAGATTTCGAACATCGCAAATGTTTTCAACCCTCCCGAGCATTATCGTCTATTTCTCGGTAATCCATTGCTTCCCAAATAAAATACCGCTATTATTCGGTTTCGGATCCTTTGAAGACGGCTGCCGCAATGAGCAGAGCGCAATAAAATTTACCCTGCAAACTCCTAATCCTTGTCCGCTAAGTGCGGTATTCCCAAACCGACGAGACCTTACAGTATATACAAGCTAGAAGAAACATTATTTTTCATTACTTTTATTGGTCAAAGCTTAAACGCCGACTTAATTGCATTCATTGTTCTTTCCGAGGAAAAAGGTTTGTTCGTCCCACAGCTGTGCGCACGTGCAGTAGGTATAAGCCTGAGGCGAAAGCCCCGCTAAAAGGCCCGCTGGTTATAAAGCTATTTTTGAAATGTGGATTCGCGTCATTTTATGTCAATTAAATCCTCCGGTAGTGATAACAATGACAAACTATTCGCTCCGGTTTATTTCGCTACGTAAGAAAATTTTTCCAGAATATTCGCTCAAATATCGCACACGGGTAAGTACTTCACTTAATTAGCTGTCGCCATGCTGTCGCGTTCACACTAGGGATGGGTCGTCGACGTATTTACCGTCGACGAAACGAGACCGTCCATGTCCATCCGTCGACGAGACGATCAACTAGTTGAATTCGTCAACTACAGTTGCCGGCAAACTTCATGAAATTTTTTGGTGTAGTGGGGGAATGCGCAGAAGACAAAATTTGGGTCTCTTTGGTGGAAAGGTACATGCGCAAACTTCCCCCCACTACGTCGTAAAATTTCAAGATGTTTGCCGAGTACTGTAGTTGACGTGTCAACTTCGTTACGCGGACGTCGCGGACGTTCTATCTAAACATCGGGACGATGGTCAACTGTCTACGGTTCAACGCGACACTTCTCGACGGCTCAACCGTTGGCTATTTTTATGACGTTAATTTTTAAAATTTAAAGAAGTTCGAAGGAATATAGTTTCGGGGAAAGTAAAACCGCTACTGGTGCTTATATGTAAAAATAAATATTTTATTATTTATTTGTTTACGCACATTATAGGCTTTTACGTATTGTTTTATATACTTCTTTCTATATATAACAAAGAAAGAAGTAGGTATACACAGCAATATCAGGTGTTAGCAGTAAAATATAAATATAAAATACATATATAAGCAGTGAAAGTATTGGGTATAAGCATTAAAATGTGAGTAAATAAAACGGAAGGAAACAATGATTTTGCGTAATAAAGGCACCAGTTATGAGGTGCGGTAAAAATACTTTACATTTATTTATTATCTATAAATTTATAAATAAATACATAATTTAAAAATACTTTACATTTGAGATGTTATATAGAAATTTATTGAAGAATACATCTTTCAAAGTCAGGCTTTCACTTTGTGGTGACATTATTAATAAAAAAATATATCTGTATTATTTGTCAACTTTAGTTTAAGGCTCAATCTGAGAAAAGGAACATTGTTCCCGAAACATGTAAAAACCAATAAAAAGTGGTGTAAACAAAATTATAATAGATTTATTTTTTTATCTATAAAGTTGAAAATAGGGAATTTTTAATAAAAATTAATTATACCTAAATTCAAGATTATATTACATATATAATATTAATGTTGGACTCCTGAATAAGGACCATAGTTAGGTATAGAAAATTTTATTCCCTACAAGTTTGTTTATCATTTATATGCTAAAGTTGAAAAGTAAGGAAATAACACAATAATTAAATTTTAGAATCCCTTTTCAGGTAAATATAAGAAGTCGAGATAGATCGAATAAAATATTGATTTTAGAAAAATATCTAGCCGGCCTGTTAATTAATAATAGTTCAATAAAAAATTAATTAATTAAACAGAATTGTTTTATTTTATACAGCGTAAAATTAGGAATTCACCGAATCGTCGCACGTGACATCACAAAAAATCAAGTAAAAAATAATAGATAATAGCTTATTAAGCCTATCTCGCCCTACGCATGTATTCAAATTTCAAATCTCTAGTCATCGTTCGTGTACACAGATCTGCACTCTATGGTAGTGTACTTTAGAGTTGAAATGAAATTACCTGTCGAGCCGTCTATGACGTCTATGGCATCTACAAGTCGACAGCGAGAGAAATAAACGGAGACGTTTTGTCTTGCTCTCGCTCGTTGCTTTGCATTGCGTTAATCTCGAATCGTCCACCGACCACGGCGTCCGCTGTCCACCGTCTACGAATTCAACTAGTCCATGCGATAAACGTAAACGGTCGACGCGTCGATGCAACGTCAACGGTTGATTTCAACTAGTCCGTCCATTCAACGCCCATCCCTAATCTATGGCATTTTTTGACGTTTTTGTTTACCTGTCATCTTGTAATAGCAACGAGTGCTGTATTGTCAATAATTATTAATACTTTTACCAGGCATTTAATTTCGTTTATATTCATCTTCTGTTTTAAACATAATGACATAGTTTATTCGAAGAACTACAGTATCAAAATTATATGCTTAAATATGTACTAACAAACATATTAAGGCACCAAAAATTAAAAGGAATGTATTTTTCAATGTTAAAAGAGTAAATATAAACGTTCTTTCGTAGAAATCAATCATTGTGATGTATATAATAAAACAAATCATTTCTGGTATATATAAACAACATTTAAAAATAATATTGTAATAATAATATTGAAGGAAATCTATATTATTAAAAAATGTATGTACATTAAAATAAAAACAGCATAGTCAGTAAGATTAGTAGGTGAGCTGTATCTGTATCGTGCCACGGTTTCCTGTTTTGTCTGCACTCACCGCTCTTGTTCTAATTTAGCTGGTGAGCGGATAGATGTTTTTATTCAAATTACTTGTACCTTTATTTAACTGATGTGACTTAATTTTTGTTTTGTTTTTTATTCGGAAAATTACAGCATTAAAATGATATGCTTGTATTTTAATAAAATATATACAATTTATAAAATAGTGTTTTTACTCTAGCGTGATATTGTCCTCTGCAGTTTCATTAATTAGCTCAAGGTTTTTCAATAAGGATCAATAAGGTAATGGGACCTTTAGCACAATTACGACTGTGAATTGTGATGGCAGCCCTCGTAGTCCAGTGGGCATGAAACTGGCCTCCCTTTCCGAAAGTTCCGGGTTCGATTCCTGGTGAAGTCACAATACAACACGTGTGTGATTAACTCAAGCCTGGAGTGTTTTGTTTCGCTGCAGTTATTGGGCCCTACAGCCTGTTGCAGCTTAACAAAAAAATACTTGCCACTGTACTGCCGAGATACTACTAGCCGGACATGAAGTCATCAATATATTTAATATGTACATCAAGAATGTTGAAGTAATTCCTCCCACGTGACACAATCGCTAATATTCTGCTCAGCATGCAACATGATATTTAGGTAAATAAATAATTGAAATTATGGCACTTATTATGACCCACTTATTAGATGTTTTTACGAATTATAAATGGAAATATATCGCAAAGTGGAAGAAAAGATAGGTGTATAAGGTGATATGTCATTTATTTCATTTGTCTATATCATATGATTTACTAACCAAAGTATTATTTTGAGTTTTAAAAATTATAATAAAATGTTCATGTCCTAACGTTATTAAGATGAAAAATCACAATGTATAATAAATATTGCAATAGTAAAATTCAAAAATAGTACTTCGGAACATATTTCAAAAAATTTATTAACAGTAATTTGAAATAATAAAGCAACATGATTTATTAATAAATAATAATTGAGAAAGAGAATTAACTGATATAAAGAAAATGTATTTTTTCATTAACGCGGTGACAGGGAAATAAGTATTTATATAGAACGGAACAAAATGAATGAAAAAAAAGTTTTACCAATTCACTAACAAAAGAAATGTCAGTACAGAGTAAATAAAAAATACAAAAAAAGGGACAAATTCAAAACGCAAACATACAAAATGGAAATGTATGAAATAAAAATGTTATTTTCTCACGTTATAAAATAAAAATCATCTTGACATACGTGTTACATATCGCTCAATAACAAAAACCACAGAAATTAATGTGTGCAATGTATGTAGGCTCAAGCCATATTGCTTCCAAAATAGTACAATTAAATATTTGATAAAATTAAGTAATTTTTTTTCTTTAATAAACCAAATAATTAAGAAATATTAATTGACATAAGAAAATGTATTTTTCGATGTTGAAGTATCAAACATAATAATTTCGCTGTCTGTCTGTCGTGTAACGGCTGGGGATGGGTCTTGAACGCATGTTGCTAAGGTCGCCTCTCCGCAGATTATTAAGCAGAAAAACTTAGGCATGGTAAGAATAATACAACAAGAAAGAATAAAAATTTAAAGAAGAGAACACGTTTTCAGTAACGCAGTGAGAGGTGTATTTATATATATCAGAATACAATAAATGTAAGAAAAGTTTCAATACTAGTTTTAGAATTTAAATTATGAAAAATGCCTAGCGATAAATGCTACCTTAATTAACCTACCGGATACGTTGTTAGACCGGATTACAGTCGGTTGGTTAGCACTTGGTGTATTATCTAAGTCGGAGGAAAGGATAAAGTGTGGGTCCCCTGATGCGATGGCTATGTTGTGCAGAACTGCACAAGCAACTATGATGTTGGTTGTATTTGTGAGGTTGTGGAGTTTCCTGCTTAAGCACGGAAATCTCCTTTTCCAAACCCCAAATAACCTCTCCACAACATTTCTTGTCGCTATTTGTGACATATTATAATGTTCCTCAGCATTGGTTATTGCATTTAACATTGGCGTAAATAAGTAGCTCGTCTGAGCATACCCACTGTCACCGAGGAGGATGCCTGAAACCGTTCCTTCTTCAAACTTCCTACGACAGCTGCTATTATAGAAAATTCTTGAGTCGTGTGCGGAACCCGGCCATCTGGCAAGAATGTCAAATATTTCCATCCTCGGACCGGACACTACTTGCACATTCAGCGAGAACCACCCTTTCCTATTCCTAAATATTTCCCCTCTGGCTCTCGTAGGGCTTTTGATGAGAATGTGGGTGCAATCAATGCATCCCACCACTCCTGGAAATCGCGCTTTTTGATAAAATAGCCCTCGGTTTTCACATAGGACCTGGGACGACCGAGGGAATTTAACAAAATTTTTGACTTGCTGTGCCAATTGACGGGAAATGGTTCGCACGATTCTGCAAGAAGTTGGCTGGCTTATTGCGGCTTACAGTCTGAAAAAATATGTTATAGATAATTGCCGATAAAATACTTTAAAGATTGTGTTGTTTTGTTTCTGAAGTCCCCATATTTTAGAGTTTGTCCAAATTTTAAGAACAGTACTGGATTTTTTGTCACAGTGACATCAATCAATCAATAATCAATCAATATACTATTGATTAGATTTAATAAACATGGTATTCTATCATGGGTGGAAATAGTGAATGTTACATTGTGTAAAGTGATCATTCAAGCTAGCCGTACGATAGGTCGTAAGCCCTATGAACACCCAAAGACTTCCATACCTACTTCCCCATAAAAATATAATTTCGTGTCTGTGAGACATCTATAAAATATTCATTCCCCATATTTACCTGAAAATTTCCCGTCGCAAAAAAACGCAGCGCTACCGCAATTTGTATGATGGGAGGAATCGGCAGGCCTCGATTGGTAATAACACTGTGATTTGGAAACAATAATGGCATTATTGTTTCCATCACTGTAGACTTTTCCAGCCGAAACCTCATTTTAAAAATTTGAGAACTGTAAAATTCAACGGGATTCTCAAAATCCCGCAAATACCGTCGTATTGCTACCGGCCTATTCATCCTATCTATTTCATCGAGGTATTGAACATAATACTCCGTAAAACTACCGTCCAACAGGTCAAAATTTGCCATGATTATAATAAATTCAACTTCAGTAAAATTTAAAGGAAGGTATCGAGCAGCTTTCAACAACTGTCAAAAAAAGTAGATATTTGGCCGGTTTCCTTACAATAATGTCAATAATGCGCATGCGCACCGCTAAGCATTGACTGTGAAATGAAGAACCATAGAAATTTCATACCCAATTGTAAGGTGGACACATTCCTTTCGTTTGTCGAGGTGTGTGACGTCATAACGAATATAGATTTGACTCTGACTACAAATTACATTTTCGAGTGGTCCCTTAAACCTTAAAATCGTATAAGTATTGACTCTGTATTCGGGCCTAAGCAAATTAGGTTTTGATCTGTGCTTGAATCTGTCTATGGTTGAAATAAGTTCTTAAACCATAGAAATCACCGGTTTTAACGGGATTGACAGGAGATTATCTTTTGTTCGCGCGTATTTCAAGATATTCAAAACTTACAGTGCCAGATTTTTTTTGGCATCTATTTGGCGTTGACTTCTGGCATACCCACGGACTACGAGCTGCGCAGTAACTTAGGTGGCGCTCTCAACTTCACCAGTAAAGGCAACTGAGCCGCACATAAAGAAAAAGTGTTCTTGTTCGGAACAATATTCATTATGTAATTGTCAGTTTTCTTTGCCAATTCTTTTTCTGATTATTATTATGGAATTGGCGGATTTGATGTAAATAAATATTTAATTCAAATTTATCGTATTTTATTTTAAAACCTGTGATGTACCGGAATATGACGCGAACCAGGTTATTAATTTTGTCCTAGGGCAATACCGAGATCAAAGTGCCCATGCTTCGAAAATCACGCGCCATGTGGTCACAGCCAGAACAGCCCCGGCATGTTCGATCTTTTGTCCGAGGACGAAATATGTGACCTATTGTTTAAAAAAATAACATTGCGACGGACGATCGCTCTTAGGATAGCCCACCATAAAAATAATACGAAACAATGAAATTAGAAAGTTAGGGATGCCGAGGGCGTTGGGCATCGCCGAAGACATTAAGAGTGCAAGTCCTTTTGTTAGGATGGACAATACGTTCGCAACCTTTTGTTCTTAAGTAACATCTTGGAAGGGTAGAGAACGGTAAACCTTTTCTTGCAGCGGGACGTATATCTCTAACCCCGATTAAACAATAGAAAGAACATCTTGGCCAAATGCGAACACATGGTACAACGGTTTAGAAAGCTGCGTTTTGTTAGAGAAGTCGCCATTGTTTTGGGAAAGACATTTTTTAGAAAAACAAGATAATAATTCCGAAAGTCGTCGCAGTAAGCTTACTATTGTCCTCGACAGACAATAGAGATGTTTTAGAAAGCGCTGACATACCGATTCCCCACATGGCGACACTCTCCGCGAGATGTAGGATCGTATAAATTATATGATTATTATAAGGGCGCGGGGATTCCGCAACGCACGACCAGGCGGTCATTATCAATAAAGATAACAGGGGTCAATCAATTGAGAAGGTAGAGGCTGAATTAGAAATTGAGGCAAGGTGGTAAATAAAAATATTAATGTATTTCACCCGATTTCTGTCCGGTGTAATGTGTATCCATTTAATGCTAGCCACCGATATGTTTAATTAAGTAAGGTGATAATAATTTGAATAGTCCATATCACCTCTGCAGGTGGATGTTACTCGTTTTATATATTATTTTCGCATTCATTTTGTATTCTATAATTAATTGAGTACAATATAATTTTCTAACAAATAATAAATTTAACCCTTTAGGATTTCAAAGTAATTATTGTTTGCAAAGTTCTCTAGATTTTTTTGTATCCATGTGGAGGCGTCATGATTTTGATAAGTAATTGTAATAAAGACTTTATTGTATTGAAAAACTGTTCTTATACAAGTTCGTAAGTTGTAAGAAAATAGTCTATTTCCGTGATAAATATGTCAACCTATATTAAGGTATACGTATCATTTCGTAAAACTATGTAATTATAAATGAACAATTGACATAGTGCGAGGAAATGCATGAAAACTAAGTACGATTCTATTCTTATTTAGAATTCACCTTTTGGTTGTGTAATCCTACGACATAACATGACAGTTAAGTGGGTTTCATTGTGTGCTGGATTTTTACTAGTATTGTTCGGCAAATGAGGAGAAGAAATGTAATCTGTGAGATGATTTATCCATTTTGTAACTTTGCATTTTTCTTTTATAAATTGCGGTAATATAATTTGTACATTAATATCTTACCGTATTCATTTTGGGTTTGTACAAATTATTCCGTATCAAATCAAGGATATTTTAGATACCTACCACACAGCGAGATCTTGTAGGCTATTATACTGTTTCTGTGAATCAATACCAATTGTGATTTTTCTTGTTTATTGTTTATAATGTTTATTAGTTGTTCCATCGCTCAAATAGACCTTGTTTAATATCAAGCAACCGCTTATGGTTTTTGTAATCGTACGAATTCCTTTCAAGACATAAATCTGATAGGGAAGGAATGACAAAAAATGTGCATACGGGATTAAGACAAAATAGTTTAATTAATTGCAAATAAGTAAATGCCGTGTTGGAATAAACATTAATATTACTTTAGATCGAGGCTTTCATGTCTTATGTTTTCATGTATTACACCTAGTTGAATAATGTTAATTTGTGAGTTTTAATTATTTTTAAGAATAATGTTAATTTGTCATTAGTTATTCAAGCTCCCAGTAGTAGGGACTTCCGTTATTGGTAGTGTTTCAAAATAATTCTTGTTTGGAAAATTTTCAATTGTCTGCCTGGTGGAATGTGGCTTATATAATTTTTTTTAGTGTTCTCTATTTTTATTCTTTTCTTATATTCTTATACCAGGGGTGGAAGAAAGCTGATGTGATAAGATAATGATTAGTATAATGAAAGTCCTGAAAAAAATGTTTTGCATTCAATCCAGCTTACATATTGAAGTAAGAATTTTCATTATTTAGGTGTAAATAATGTTACATTAATTAATTTACGCCAAGTTTTCTTAATTTTTCTTCCAGTAATAAGGTTTAACATAATTTCTTGTAAAAAAAAATGTTTATCGAATTTGATTATGTTAGTATATGTAAGCATTCCTTTTGGGCAAGTGGCGTTGATGCAAATTCATGTACTTTGTAATCCCAAAAGAAATTACAAAGATGTATACAGAACCTTAACATTAGGGGACCCGCTTGAAGCATGTATCCCATGTAAATAAGTTTTTATGTTAATTGATTCACTAAGAAATGCCACGATGTCTGTATAATTTTAGCCCTTTGTTTTGTATCTCTATGTCACATATTGACAATTATGTTTGGTCCAACTAAGAAGTATGATAGCTTGTTTTATTTAAGCTAAAATTAAAAATAAAACCAAGTATCAAGTACATTTTGTCATTGTTAAAAAAAAAAATTAAAAAGAAAAAGAAAGGAAGAGAATATGCGTAGTGGTAAATTTTAAATACCGTTCGGTTTATCATATAAAAAAAAAGAAATAATAATAATTTTGTGGATGTATCGAAGAGGATAATCAATGTTAATGATAAGGATTGACCTGTAATGATGTAATGTATAAATAACGTTAAATATTGAGAGGCCTACTGTAAGAATCAAACCGACGACTTAATAATAAGATTAATATTGTAATGCATACTCAAGGAATTTTACTGTGATCTAATGAAACCCTACGTCAATCCCATGTAATTAGTCAATAATGGTAGAAATAACTGGTCGATAAAAATATGTCTATCTGGCGTGTCGATTTAATTAAGTATGTATATGTAAGCAGTTTTATTTTTGGGTAATAAGTGTTGATGCGAATTTGTGTTTTCAATTTTCCGCCTTTGCCAATTTGTACTGTAATATTTTCCTTAAGTTTAATTCATTTTGCAATGTTTTTTTTGGTGACGGGATAGGGATATGAACAGTGAACAAAGCGTTCGTGAAATAACAAAGTGTTTAGGCCTACATACCAGAAAAGCATCGAAATTAGCCGCAAACTGGGAGAACAATAGGGGGCGGAACGGAGGCAACATTGGGTTCGGTAACCAATAGCGTCAATCGGGACCTGGGAGGGACCGAGGGAGACGAATGAACGACGGAGGCGGACACCGAAGGAGCCAATCGGCGAAAGACCAACGAGGAGCTGGAGGCTTCCCCTCGAGCCCCCGCGACCACACCCTGGGTCGCCGGGGAGAGAATATAAGGCGAAGCCAGCCGCCAAGAAGGCAGTTGAGTGTGGAGGAGTTGAGAAGTCGAGAGTGTGGAGAAGCTAGAGATTCTAGCGGTGCCCGTAACAACAGCATCGCCGATCACTCTAGTAACTCCTGGAGGAGCGAAAGTTCGAACGGTAACAACCGCCATTCGCTACCGAGTGCTGTGACGCACCGCCGCAAACGCCTAAGTATCAGTGCCGCCGCGACGCCTCAGTGTACCACCGCGACGGAGAACCGACGCTCCGCCGACGACCGCACGAGTACCCCGACGACGCCAGAAGCCGTAGACGAAACCTGCATCCACAGAGGAGGACCAGCAGAAGCCGCCGCCGACCGAAAGAAGCGGCACGAAGAAGACATCCTTCACGTTCTCCGCAAACAGGTTTACCCCAGCTTAAAGACTTTTTCTCCCGCTCGCCTAGTTCTACCAAAAAGGGTTCTCGTCACCACCCGTTTTAGCTTTAAGATCAGACTCTGTATGTGCCTTGCCTTTTTTGTTGTTTTCTATTTTGTTTGCCTCTCTAGATTAAGATTCATTTAAATTGTAAACTAACTACCACTTTGCCTCGTTTTATGTAGATCATTTGCTACTTTGCCCAATATAGAAACTTGTAAAATTGTTTCGATTTTATTATTTTTATATCCCTTCACCCGCCTCGAGATATCAGTGTCCCAGTCAGTCACCTGACGTTTTGATTGTACCTAGGGGAGGGCGTAACCGCCGGCATACGTAGATCTGAGATCTCCCGGCCGGTTTATCACACCGTGATTTTATATCACCTCAGACCCCACCCCCCTACTCCGGTACATCACCATCTTTACATTTTCAGGAATAAATATGAATTTATACAAATAAATAAATAAATAAATCGAGCTAAATGTATGTGACGGTCGCTAGGTGGCGACTGTTATAATCATAGAATTCATGAGTGCGCGTTCTTTATCTTCTTTATTCTGTGAATAAACCTGCCATTTGACATAATGAATTTTGTGTGTTGTGATCTCCATAGAGTGGACTAATACTATAAAAATGTTAATAAAACCATCGTCTTTTTCAAGATTTACGCGTGTGAGTGGAAGGTGTGCGGTGAATCTTCGCCAATCTTCGAATTTAAGCACCTCCCAAGAATTTAGTGAGCATTCTAACCCAGACTTCGAGCAAGAATTTCAAAGGAATTATATCCAACTCAGCCCTTTTCAAAAGGCTTTTCTGTCAGTCGGGTCGGCCGCGGTGGCTCTCATCGATCCGTACAGAGCGGACATGATAGCCTGCCTCGGAGAAGTCACCGGAGACGGCGCTCTGGTGTACATGAGAGAACAGATGTTGAAGAGTGAAGAGGGGAAAGACATACTGAGAGAGAGGCCTCGAATTAATTCTAGAACTCTCGACTACGAAAGACTCGGGAAACTACCGGATGGAACTATAGGAAAAAATTACCACAACTTTCTCATTAAAAATGGTGTCACAGCCGATTCAAGACTTCCGGTGCAGTTTATTAAGGACGTGGAGCTGGCTTATGTGATGCAGAGGTATAGAGAGGTGCATGATTTGGTCCACGCTTGTTTAGGCATGAACACCAACATGCTGGGCGAGGTCACCATCAAGTGGGTGGAGGGCTTGCAGACCAAGCTGCCCATGTGCATCGGCGGAGGGATATTTGGCGCCGTGAGATTAAAACCGAAGCACAGGAAGCTGTACCTCGAGCGTTACCTCCCCTGGGCCATCGAGACGGGCACCAACGCCACTTTCCTGCAAGGGATCTACTTTGAGAAGAGATGGGAGCAGACAATCGACGAGTTCTACAGTGAAATGAATATTCGTAAACTTTTAGTTTAAGTTTAAAGGCGTAATTGTAGATGGCGGACCGTGTAACGGATCTTTTAGAGAATAATTATCCTCGATATAGTTAAGTGTCCCGATTTCAAAATAAAACGGAATCGACTCAAGTAAATATTAAACGAGATATTGCACATAAAACTATAGAAAATTTCATCATACATTTTGACATATGGGTCACTTTATCTAAGGACAAAGCACAAACCATAAGTAAGAAAAAATATTAAGCAACAAAAATACCAAGAATTCATAGGTTTAGGATTCATTATGTTTCTATTATCTATAATTGGCGTGAATGTTTGATGTTATTTATAAATAAAATTCTCTTCAACTAAATATTATCTATGATTTACACTTTGTCCTTGGATAAAGTCTTTTGAGTGTCAAAATATATGATAAAATTACGGGAACTTTAAAGTGTAATAATGTTAATATTTACCTACCTGAGAGTCAATTCTGTTTTATTTTAAAATCAGGGCACTCAACTTTACCGTGGATACTTACTCTCAGAAGCATTGCGGTCACCATCTTTAATTTAGCCTGTTTAAAAATAAAATTTCTTGACCAATTAGTGAACTCCGCAGTCCTTCATTCTGGAGTTGTTAGTTCACATGATAAAATAAAAAAATACAATAAGAATGTCGTGAAAAGAATCGACAGACAACTCGAAAAAAATTAAACAAAAATTTTAAATTATCACACACACATAATCTTTTATTTAAAATACAACAAATAAGTTTATGTTTATTTATTTTTCGGCGATTGGTGTTACGCGAATTTCGCAACAGCTTATTGGCGAGCAGAGAGAGTACTATTATCTTCCTTTTGCTCAGAGTAATTAAGTAGGCTTTCATGGAGAGTATGTAATTTTGAGTTCACCCCCAGTCCACAAATAACAATGTGCTATTTTTTGTAAGCAGATGTCGCGACATCTATTTCAGGAAAATTAAAAAAATGTCTTATCATTTTGAAAAATGAGAAACATAATGGGTGGCTCGAGCCCCATCTAAAGACACCAGCAAGTTAGTCCTATTTTCATAGCACAAACCTTTAGCTTAATTTATGAAGAATATTAATACGACATGTATTCCATGTTCACATTTATATTTAAAAATGTAAATATTTGTTTTGAAATATTATTATGAAAATTTTTGATAATTTATTTTCTATCCTGTCTGTTCTCTCTGACTCGGTTAACGCAACCACAGATAACCAAGTGATGAATTTGTTATGGTTAAAATTACTAATCATAATGATGTGTTATGTTCAGAATATTTTTTGAGTTTGTTCAAATCTTTCAGAACAGTGCTGGATTTATGTCGCAGAGACATTATTAATCAATTAATGTATATTATAGATATCTCACAGAGACGAAGCTGTATTTAATACAGCTTCGTCTCTGTGAGATATCTATAATATACATTAATTGATTAATAATGTCTCTGTGACATAAATCCAGCACTGTTCTGAAAGATTTGAACAAACTCAAAATATTCTGAATTGTAAATACTGGTAAAAAAGAATTTAACAAAAATTGGAAATAATATTTCCTGGCGTATCCTAGTGTAATGCAAGTATTCGGATGAATTTCATTACACAATAAAGTATATTGCTCTCAAAATTCCGTAAAAAATCAATGTAGATTTTCTCATTAGCGTCATCTGTGGGGATTTAGGGGAATGAAAATGGCTTTGTACAGGCCGCATGGAAAGGCACTTACAACTCATATGTGAAAGCTTTCCACGCAATTTGAACATATATACAACTTCCAAAAAATGAATAAGCATGGTATATTCTATCATGGGTGGAAATAGCGAATGTTACAATTGTGTAAAGTGATCACTTAAGCCAACCATAAAGATAGGTCATAAGTCCTAGTACACCCAAATGACTTCTATATACCTACTTTCCCATAATAAATACAGCTTCGTCTCTGTGAGATATCTATAATATACATTATGTGTTATGTTGTTTCACAAGAAAATTACTTTAATAAGTTTAATTACTTACTAGGGAAGAATTTTTTTCAGAGTAGAGCCTTGATATAACGAACTTAATTGTCAAATGTGAAAACATCCTCCTAGGATTAACAAAGGCTTCGACATCGAACATTAATATCACTCCATAACGGACTCGTTTGAACACATCATCCGAAGATGAGTAATAAGTGTTTTGTTTATTTTTATTTCTTAAAACTGTTACAACCAACTTTATTTGAAGGAAGTTTTCTAAAAAAGCATTTTATATAAAAAAAATGTGAATTAAAATTTTAATACATCTCATTTCTTTTTTAAAAATTAATTTTAAAAATTCACTGGCCTTGTATTTACATTACTATGCTGCTAACTAACTAACTTACCATCACGCCGTTTCTTTGCAGGGTTAGGCAGAGAGCATAGGACTCTCTTCTGTCCTGGCTTGTTTTTGCTTCAACCACTTTCATACATGAACTTCGATTATTGAAGCATTTAATAGGGCAATCCTCCAATATTGAGTTTATATGATTATCAAAGATCTTTCGCATATACCCTCTGTTCCTGCTGACTTAACACCCGCCTCATATATTTTTTTTATCATGACCATACCATCTCAGCGATACTTTCATTCTATCTACTACGTACAGCCAGCATTACATTCACTTCTAATTTGTTCATTCCTCACTCTATCGAATATAGATATAACCTGTTCGTTAGCGAGGAAAGAACAATACACATTTATTATTTATTTTATGCCTAAGGGACCGAAATTTCCACTGCATTCATTCTCATTCTTTTTTTGCCAATTTGGGGCTTCATTACATACAAAAGAACTCCATTGCGCACCACTAATCTTGCTTGGTATGACAGATTCCTACACTATAATGGCAGCATTTATCTTATTTTACGTATTCACCGTCCTCTGGATATCAATAAAAAATGCTTATGCAAAACTACCTTCTAATATAATGGACTTTTGGCAGACACTCACTTTAGGCTGTTATATCAGGGTTCTATTGTATATATTTTATTTAATTACGTAAATATTTTTTCGTTTTGTTATATTTACATAGTTTATGCTGTTATGTGTTGATAATACACTTTTGAGTAATACTTTATTGTTATATTTGAATTGCGATGTAAAACACAGAAATAAAGACTTATTTATAAATAAAAATATTTAAATACATATTTTGCAAGAATTTTATATTATGTACTCCCTCTCCTGATATTCATAAACCACCTGAATAAATCGATTTCGGAATTGAAAGTGACATAAGAAAATTCAAGAAAATCATAATTATTATAATATTAAAGGGTATACAACCAGAGGCAGCAATATTTAAAAAAATGTTTCGAATGCGGTCAAGAAATATACCTCTATTACTTCCAAAAACTTGTTCCCAAATCACTTATAAAAGCAAAGACAGCAATACCCTTGTAGTGCGAAAAGAAAAGGTAGCCAAACGACCTCTGACGGATGTGTCGTGTGTTGATGTCGATTTCAGACTGAAAAATTGTAACACAAACAGCAATTTAAAACTTAAATATTTATATATATATATATACTTGGGAATTATAATAGACAGGCACCTAAACTGGAAACTTCACATTGAACTATTATTGGGAAAACTTTTAAAACTCATTTATCTATTTAAATCCATACGTAATATTTTTAATAAACAGCAACTCAAAACTATCTATTATGCTCTTGCCCGGTCATTTTTGAACTATGCGATTCCGAGTTGGGGAGGTACTTACAAAACCACATTAAAACCAGCTATAACGGCACAAAAAACCTTGCTCCGAGTCATTAATAAGAAACCATTTACATACCAATCAGACAGACTATTCAGAGAATTTAATGTACTGGACGTTAGACAGCTGTTCGTTAAGTCTACCGTCATCTTCTACATCAAAAACACAAACCACTTAACAGCAACCAGTAACTCGCATTCACATAATACTAGACAAGCATTACGAAACCTTGACGAAATACCAAAAACTAAGACAACACATGGACAGAAAAATTACTCATACATAGGGCCTAAAATATTTAACATATTTAAAACAGCAAAACATTATTTAAAACAGACTTCCCCGAAATCAGAATATACTCAATTAATAAAATAAAAGCTTTAGCAAACAACTGGCTTACCTCCAAAGGTAGAACAGCAACTGAAAATTTACTTAGTGTAGTTGCATAATAATGTCTTCAAATAAAAATATATACCTATATAAATAAATAAATTAATTAAGGAAAATAAAAAATAATCTTAAACAAAACTTTAACCCTTTTTACATATTTACACTTGGACTTATGACTCACTCAACTTTCACTAACATTCCACTTGATACTTTGTAGATACATAATTACTACCTTATGAAAATAAATATTACTGACGAATTCGAAAAAATATTATAATTGTGTTCTATAACGTCACTCTGGGACAGGCGTAGCCTAGTAGAGTGGCATAATCCACAAATTAAACAAAACAAAAAAATGTGTAATTTATCTTGTTTTATTGTTAAATTAGTATTAAGTACCTTTATTTGTAAAGGATTTTTTTAAAATAAAAATAAATATATAAATAAGTATATAAAAGGAATACTGAGGTGGCAATTGCTTAAAATAATTATTTCAAATACAATGTAGGTTTTATAAATTCCAGAGAAATTTCCTTGGGTAGCGACAGGTTTTTTGTATTCATCTTAGAAAGGCCTCGGTGGGATATTGGTGCCTTTGCTTTTATACCCTTTATTTAAGAAAAATAGAAGGGATATGAATTGAATTTGAAAATTGTTTGCAAAAAAAATAACACGACAATTTAAAATAATTAATATATTTCACAAAAACCATAGTGGAGTAATATTAGTCTGGTGTAAGTACAAACATGTGACAAGAGCATATAAATCAATTCATAAATCAAATGCACATAATAAATAGGGACACTGCAAGTGACTTTAGCATATTTTATTTATTTCTGATACAAATATTGACAATTTATTTGAAGAATATATTTCAATACAAGAATGATATGGTTCCCAAAGAATGGAGAAGTTTCATGATTTTGATTATACTATATTTAGCTTAATGGAATTAAAATATAGATCAAAACAAATAAACCAGTGAAAAAGAATATGAATGTTAGTATTTTTGCCGCAGAATGATTGACCTCCAACTCGCCTGTTACATCACGCATCCGCATAGCCGTAATGTATACAATGTGCGTGCGACTCTACCGGACGGAAGAAAATTATTCATGCAAAACGCAAATTCTATAACTTTGGAAGTTTTTGAGATATCTTAATTTTACTTTCAGACTTTTGTTCAATAGGCTTGATGAAAGTATTAAAGAATAAGTGATTTTAGAGAAGAAAATATTTTCAAAGGATTCTAAAAAATGATCCAGTTTTAATATACACATTGAGATGAATAAGATTTTCAATAAAATAAAAGTATAAAATTGTGCAATCCGCCATTTTAACTAAAACACCGGTCAGAGCGAATGACGTCACGCCTCAGTACCCATCACTGTCTTTGAACCGTTGCCATAGACACAATGCAATGTATACTGAAGCTTGACGTCATGTAGACAAAATGATAGTTGCGGGCGTTCTCGCGCGAAATTAAAAATATGTAGATGAAAATGCAATTATTTGCGTAAAAACTTAGTTTATTACTGAAATAATATTATTTTCGGTAATAGTAGACGTGTACCTACAATATAGAATGTTATTTCAAAATTTGTCATCATGCCTATTTGACACAGATTTTCATTTCCATTCTTCGAAAACTAACTTCTTCAACAAGATTCTTCCGAGTTATTCTGCCGCGTGCTGGTGAGACACCAACCAAACTTTTGAAAGTGGGAAGTGCTTTTAAGCTATAACTAGCAATTTTAATCTACGGTACCGAATCAAAAACTAACTGAACTCCAGCTCACAATATCAATGTGCTAACTGGAAAGCTACGTTATCACATTAGTTCAATTTTAATTTTGTCCTTCGGAGATGTTGAGTGCATGACTCGAACTGGAAGAGAACGGTTCCATTCTTCAGGAACTAGATTTAAAGAAAAATTATCTACAATAAGTGGAAAAATGATTCTTGCAGATTTTAGGTATAATGCAAGAACGGATGGAGAAGCGGGTGATCAGTGAATGAAGGCGGAGAGTGGAGCCAGTATGGTAGAACGCAATGGTTCAGGTATATAAACCTTAAGTGAACAACCAAGTCCATATATTGTATTAGATGTGCCGAGGATATACAGTAGAACCTAGTTAATTTGAGATTCGAGTAATCTAAAAAACATTTAAAATTTTGCGGAACCCCGTTATTTTAAAATTCAAGGTTCAAAAAAAAAAATCGTGATGCGATTGCGAAATTTGCAAAGAATAGTAAAACTCGTGAAAAAAGCCATTACTTTTGTGAAAAGGTCTGTATTTTTGCATATTTTAAGAAACCACTTCGAAATGCAATGTTTATTATGCTCATACAAAGATCGCAACTTTCTATTACTTAAGAACCTAACCGATATTGAAATATGAATTTTTTATTCTCGTTTGCGAAAAAATCTAAATATTTTCTCAATAAACAAAAAATTTTGAATTGTGAGAACTAAAATATATTGATTTATGAGCAAGGGGCTAAAAATTACATTGAGTTTTCGAATTACCAGGGTAAATCTATGTACTATGAAAATAACATTTTGGGACATTGAAATATGGCGAATGTGAAATTTGAGTAGCTTCTTGGTCTTGTAGTTAGGACACTCGCCTCATGTTCCAAATGTCGCGGGTTCGAACCTCACTCCATACTAGCGAGTTAGTCCTGTTTTCGTAGCACAAGCGTTTAGCTTAGTTTGAAAAAAGCAAGAATATTGATAACACGGGTTCCGTGTTTGCATCTCTATTTAAAAAAATAAATGAATATTTTGGGACTTGTGGGTTTGAAGATTTTTGAATTATGTATATACAAAATACTCATGAACACATTTGGTGAGCGTATATACTTAAAATGCAAAAACTGTGTGATAAAACAAGCACGAAGCAGAATAACTGGAAAGAATTTTACTAAATGAATCTTCACACTCATCTAAGTTATGTATTTCACTTCTGCTTATAGGTAGTTATACATTTTTTGATGGAGTGCTTAAATTAATCAGCACACGAATGCTAAATAAAGTATGTAGGTATGTTTCTTAACATTATTTTGTTAAATAAGACACAGACAAAACAAAATGAGTATAAAAATTATTTTATTTGGAGGATACAGGGCAAATTGTAATGCGCATACAAATCTGTACGCTTAGAAATAGTAATAAGATACAATCACGATACATCTAATCGGTCATAATATTGGAATGAACAAAATCAATGAAATTTCTTAAAGTAGTGAAGATTATTTCACAAAATTATTATTTTTATGATTTAAATCAACTGGACTTAACACGTCGCTTGATGTGAATGATTTTATTTGCTGTGTGAATTGATTTTATACAATTTGGACAAAGCTGTTTTACACACAACTGCATAGAAAGCAACAATGCGGTTGCATTTGAGCAACAGTCTAACATATATTGACCCGCTTAAGCAATGAGATAATAGATGTAAGGCCGGTTGTATGGACTTAGTAAATAGTATATTATTTGTACATAAAACTAACCAGTCAGTTTGAATATTGGACGGATTCAAATTTCATCAGTCTATAGTAGAAGAGTTTATTTATTTATTTTTTAATGCACAGATTATCAAAAGGTTATTAATGACCGTGACATAATACAATCCTAGTGTGACATTAACAATGTAAAAATATTTTATGAATATTGGGGACAAACAGCTTACAAAAGGTGTACACTTTTTATGGTACAGAAATTAAAAAGTCAATATAAAATAAAATTAAGAGTTATGTTATACAATAACAAGTTATATAAGATATAATCAGTTCACATGTATAAAGTGCATTGGTTCCAAGGTCACAGAAGCCTATAAGTGGCACGTAACAATCCTCATGATGGGCAAATAGTATAAATTTGGTTAATGGTAGACACATATTACACTTTTAAATGTTTAAATTTAGCTTGTAAACTGAGTCTGAGCCATAAAGAATACATCCAGTTAGTCAGATATACGTTAAAAATAATCAACCTCAAAAATGTTTTTCTTTCAAAAGGTGTAACATGGATTTTACAATATTCTATAAATAGTGGAGCTAAAATGCTGTCCAGTAGGGAAATGTGTAAGTTAAATGAAAATAATATTTTATATACGTATAAAATTGAATATTGTGATTCAAATAAATATGTAATTAAATTGCAAGCATAATGAGGTCCCTGTATGCACTTTAGTGAACACTACTTTTAAATGCGACGTATACCCCACCTTCTATGAAGAGGATACGATATTGACACATTGCAAACTTCACACAATAAATTTTTTTCTGAGGTGTACTTATCTTTATATTGATGAAAACAGGAATTATTTTCAATTTCAGATAAATGAGTCGTATATTTCCAGACATCGCTAACTCAAACCAAAGCACTTTACAGCAGGTAAAGTAATTTATACCTTGTTGTGTGAGATGTTATTACCTACACTGTTAGTTTTTATAGAAAGATTGTTTACATTTATAACAAACTTCCTAGAAAAATTAAGTGTAGGTAATAACATCTCATACAATAAGGTATAAATTACTTGACCTGCTGTAAATTATTTTGATATCGAGTTAGCGGTGTCTGGAACTCAAATATCTTATATATGTAAATATTGTGATACACCATTCATAGTATGGTGAAATTTTTTTTTTAGGAATATGCATATTTATAGTAGGTAATTCAAATAGAAAATGATATTAAAATATAATTTCACATGAGGATACTATTGGCTACCGATTTACAGTTCTGTGTGACATTGTATAAAATGTCTGTTGAAAAAGGATTTTTATTCACAAACATTTCTAATAACTAACTAAATTCACTCTCATTTTTCAAATGGTATTATGAAATATCTCGAAAACACAACATGAAAAAAAATGTGTTCAAATGATGTATAATATCATTAAAAATTATAAGCAATCCTTTAAATATTTGATGTGCATTCATGTATGTAAGTATGTAACATTATTTCAACAGTGCCATTGACTACCAATATTTGATACGGATTATTCATATATTTTTCTTCATTATTTGATATAATAGAAAAATAAATGAATGGATAAAAGAAATTCCTCATATGTTAAGGGCACTTTGACAAAACTCATGGTACCTACACATACATTCAATGATTTTCACTAGACTTTGTAAGTTTGACGGCAGACATTGGTTAGTCATTCTGTCTCACAGACAAAATACAATAGACAACGAATGACGCTTTGCTGCTACACCGCATGAGCATTATTTTATTTGCTCTCGACATGTTGCATTTGTGTGTGGTAGATACTAAATAATTTACCATTTAAGACTACAGAAATTATAAACACACCTTTCTTCCTTGCTTGACTATATACACAAATATTATTGACAACTGTGAAAAATAATTGACTTGAATGAATAAATCACTCGATAATGACTTGGTCCTAGAATTAACAATATAAAATACATAAATGTGTTGCCAATATACACAAAGGAAAACCTCGCTTTACGGATTTGAAAATTTTAATTCACAATTATTTTTTTCTGAGTCGTATTCTTATGTTGCAGTATTGTCACTCTGATATGCACTGCATAACTCAATTGGAGTCACGTGATTTGCGCATTAAACCTTCGCAATTTATAAGCAACAACATTCCACACTCGGCTTGTTATATACGGAACTCGTGCACCTTGCATATATTCAAACATTATCACACATTTATTATTTTTCATATGTGATATCATTTTTTAGACCTAGGGCTACTTGCGCACGTAAACAATTATAATTTAAATACGTTTTTAGTGAAAAATGTCTATGATTTCACAACATGATGGTCTGCAACGCAACCCATTGCATAAGCGAGGTATGCCTCTTTCTATACATTGTTAATATAGAATTATTTCTACAAGTATTCATTTTCAAGCACAATATTATATTCTATTAACAGTGTTGCCCTTGATTAGTGTGTGTTATTTTTTTATAAACATAAAAAAAACATTTTCATGTTGCTGTATGCTGCTTGTAAAAATGTAAAAATTATCTTTTTAAGCTGCTCAGAAAATACTGTTCATTTGCCAGATTGGCTGACAATGGAATATCATTTATTGAATGTGGAGGACGCAAACGTTGTCTCAGCATAGGAATGTTTTTTATCATTTGTTTTCTCACGGAATACAGCATGATATTGCATACACATCACACACTGCAATCAGATACTCAATCCTACCTTAGCGTATATCGAATCACACATAACACATACAGTAATCGCCAGTTATTGTGATCATATAGGTTCTCGTAGATTTTGATTCTAATACCTAAAAAACTATGATCTAGACAAAGGTAATAATGTTTTTAATGCCTATATTTAAATAAAATAATAATTTTTTTAAAAAATTACTTACATTAATTTGGTTTGGTGATGGTTTGGGCATGTTGAGCGAATAAATGAGGAAAGAATGGTAAGAAAGATATATAATGCAAGTGTTGATGGCGCCAGAAAGAGAGGGCGACCGCGGAAGATGTGGCATGACCAGATCAACCAGATACTGGAAGATGGTCCTGTTAGAAGCCTCAACAACCGGGTGAGCTTGCATGCGAAGATGTATGAATGTGGATGAGGTGAGAGTTGTATGTCAGGACAGAAGAGTGTGGTGCTCTATTCTCTATGCCAACCCCCATGGGGAAGCGGCATGATGGTAAGTAAGTAAGTTAATTTTTTTATTATTTTTAATATAAATCAATGTTTTGAGTAATGTTAAACACCGATGCACATATTTAAACTGTGTATATTTGAGAAGATCGTGCCAAATTGTAAAAAAAAAAAGCTAGCTTGATCGACGACTCCGAATTAGATGACGCAGTGCAACTGGCCAACAGGGCAATAATAAATATAAAATTGGAAAGGCAAGAACGTGGCGATGCACAATTATAATCCCAGATTAATTTGGTGAATTACTAGCTACATAGACAGGAATTAGGCACCTATAAAGATTGGATGACACTTTCATCGCTTGTTACTTCACTCTAAAACATAATTAGAAATATTATCTTGTTTTAAATAAGCAGTAGTCCGATTTAAAAAAAAAGCGACGAATAAAACATGTGTTTTCGTCTTTCTATTGAAAAATGACAACTGATTCTAAATACCACTGAACACAATAACTGATGATTACTGTACCAATTATTTTCAGGCACATGCTATAATTGTTAACGCTTATATGTACATATCTGGTCATTTAATGAGCCAATAATATCTAGTACTTACATACATATATTAGGATATAATCGATGCGCAAAATTAATACTAAAAATTTATTGCAATTAAATACTTGCAGATATGTGTCGGACATTTTGTCCAGTGAGCAATCAGTTAAAATATACATATATCTAAGAACACTAAGTAGTTACAACAAAAGGTATACAAATAATATTTATACATATTTTAATTACACAGAGATTTGCATGACTGGATCATCTCAGCGGCATTTGCTTACAGAGTTTCTGAACCCAACCATACCATCAGCCACTAGACACTAAAATTATTAGGGGGCCTCAGCCAATTAAACATTTTACAAAATACCGTATAATTTTACTCCTGCGGAATATGCTCTAATGGCACATGTATATGGACAAGACTATTATATCTGGTCCTGTGAGATTAGCGGTAATGGACGATATGTGTCATTCCACTCTGATAATAAGATGTAACAGCTCTTTCCTCGCGCGACTCTGCGTTGTCTTTTATGTGGCTTTTAAGATGAGTCACATCCGTTTGCAGGTGCTATAACATTGATTTATGAGGGTTTGGACATATTTAGAGGTGGCAAATATAAACGCTGGCTGTTTTCGGAGAATTAAAACGCATTCATCAGAATTCATCTGCTGTATTGATACTTTCGATGTCCAGTGAAGATAAAGTTGTAGAAGTCGATTAAAAAATTAGCAGGCAGGAGTTGCCGATCGCCTCTTATATATTGTGCTGTCAAAACTACTGTTTTAGCACAATGTCATTACTGGATGCCACGTGTAACTCCAAGAAAATGCATACACTTATTGCTTATATTTGTCTGTAAGTTGAGTGGCTTTAATTAATTAATTAATCAAGATTAATTTGAATAACGGTTACAGCAGGAATAAGATACCAATTGTCGTTTGCTATTTAAAAAAAACTTAAAACAAGACTAGTGTCAATAATATCAACATTGGAAATTTCAACTGCTTTAAGAGACTCATATATCTTCGACTATGAAAATATACCCTTTGCGGCACTTAAAATATGAGTGATTTCTTCTTAATTTGCAGACAAAACACAAAATAACTGAAGCAACAGATGTCTAAGATATACCAATAGATTAGGTGCTCAGTTGTAACACAATCACGCATCAATTAAAACAAGTGGTTACGACAACAATTGAAATTTCTTAGGTAGACATGCAAAAAGACAATTTGGAAGTAATAGAAAATAAAGGAACATAATATACATTTTAACATTATTCAAATGTTTTAACCCTTTTGTAAATCACTTGCTAGAAGATAAGAAAACTTAAAAATACATTTTATGAATACAATGCGGATGACATTACTTATGAAATAAATATTTCATAATCTAGTCATTAATTCTCAGCTGTCCGACCATTCCTTGATGCTGATTTCTTGTCCGTTAATGTTTTCCACGATGACTGTCTTCTTCAGCCGGTCCGTGCCGCCTTTGTTGACGTACGAAGGCAGTATCTTGGTGTTCTTGTTCGTGACTAGTGACGGTAGGTCACTCAGCGAACTCAGGTTTGTTTTAGAGGCTGGCTTGTCACTCAAAGTGATATCTTTGTCTAATTTATTTTTTTCATTCCTTGCGGCTGTTAATTCATCCCGATTTCTGGTGAAAACTTTGTTGTGGCCGTTTGCGTCTAAATTAATGATTTTATCTATGATTTCGGTTTTTGAATTAGGAACCGAATTAGGTTTAGAATTAGTTTTATTATTTGTCTTTGTATTACTCGCATTCATACTTTGTTGTTTTAGGTTATTGATTTGGTCGATGACCTTACGTTTTGTCTTCGGGCTTTCCGGAATAGTTTCATCTAAGAGATTGTGCCGGGGTGAAATGTTGGATTCTACAGAATTGTCCGGTGAATCTAAACTTTTTTCACTGCTATCGTAAGCTTGCATTATTTCTTCAGAAATGCTTTCATCCGATTTATCAACGTTGCTCATTTGACTGTTGATGAAATGTTTCATGATATTATCAATAGGCGGTGTTCCGTCGTGATCATTTTTGTTCTTTTCCGGAATGTTCTTCACTTTGGCAGCTTTCTGTTTATCACTCAAATATTTGCTGTACGTTTTGGTCGTAGTATTGGACTTTTTGAGTAAGACATCCTTTTCACTCTCAGATTTGGGTGTTTCTGTGCGAGGACTGTTATTTTCCGGGGACTCGACAGCAGCGTCCGACACAATTTTGGAACTTTCACTGTGTTCTTGAGTAGATTCATCAGGTTTAATGGACGATTCTTCCGATCTGGTACTTTCGCCATCTTTTGATGATTGGTTTCCCGCTATTTCTGTGGAGAGAGAATCATTGGATTCGGACGAATTGTTTAAATTTAACGACATCACCACTCTATTCTTGTCGTCCACAGAGCTCTCTGAATCGGAAACAAATGACAAGTCGTAATTATCCGATCTTCCGCTGTTTATTAGAAACGTATTGTTTTGAGCGCCGCGATTAGGGCTGCCTTCACTTTCGTTGTAGGACCTTTCGTTGGACGTGTCGACATTGTTAGCAGTCACTGAGTTGGCTTGACTAGTTTTTAACAACTTAAACAATAACTCGATTACCAGTATTAAAACAGGCAGATCACTTTTCGCACTTTCTTTATCAAACTTAAAATTGTCCAACAGAGGTTGACGTCCATCGTAAACATACGCATTACCTTGACCTGTCTCCGCTTTGAACACCGAGGATGTTTGAATTAAATTACAAAAGTCAATAAGTTCCTGCACAAGAATCAGCGAAAGGACGCCATCGCGAGATGACAGGACGTCCTTTAAGCGCGGATTCTGATATTTTTGACCGTTTTCATTTTCTAGCGTCATAAAAATGTTGGCTCGAAGTTGGGCCCTGATTTTAGCAAGAACGCCATTTTTTTCCAGCGCTTCGGTCACCAGGTCTTTCAATTCGACGTCCTCGTCTTGAGACATGACCGAGCTGTTTTTATCGTCATTTATTGGGAATGAATTTATGTTAGGAAGCCGCGAGAACACCTTTTGTTTACGAAATAAATGTCAAAAGTCAAGCGCACGAGACGATTACCTGTCGCCACGTTGGCCAACTGCAAGAGTGAGAATTGCTGACAAGGGGGTAGCGCCTCATTAAGTTTTGTAATGAAAAAAGTTTCTATAAATAAATGTTAAGTGCTCCAGAGACGAAGACATTTACTTAAGAGTTTATTTATGGCCTGGTGAATTCGTGCTCGCCAGAAAACGTTGTAATGTAATGGGTAGACTGAACAAAGATTTTTTTAATTTTCTGGCATGTTATTAGTGATGGATCCGCTCTGTACTACAATGTAGTACTACATTATACTGAAGCGCACACTTCACAAGTCCGTATGTTTGTAAACTAGACACTTCAAATTTCACACTTCAAACTGTACACCACAAACTTCATACTTCAAAGTAAAGTCTCCGTCATTTAGAGATGCCAAAGCATATAGGGTGACCATGGTGTAAAAATGCAAAAATATTTTATTTTATTTTTAACATTACCACATATCTATATAGGTATTTTAAAATCATGTTCACAAATTTAAATTCAGGGTAAAGGACCACTTAAACAAAATAATTCGATTTATATGTTTTATTAGAAAAATAATATAAAAATCAAAATACTCTATATGAAAAAATGTATTGAAAATTGAATATATTATCTAGGAAAAATGACAAAAAATGAAACAAATATTTAAACGAATCTTAAAAATTAGAAGTATGCATCGTAATCAGATATGTCATTATTTTCGTTAAATAAAAAAATTAAATTACCATCATCGGTGAAATCGTCAAATGTAATATCCCGCTCCCAATATTGGCGTTCTATTTTGCATACACGACTGCAGATATTACCCCACTCAATGCTAGTGATTGACGACACCTTTTCTTTAACTAATTTTTCGACGGAATTCAATGTCATGTCGACATTTCTAGACCCTACATGTCCCTTTACGATTGACCAAATGTTTTCTATCGCGTTAAGGTCTGGGTGATATGGCGGAAGCCGTAATACGGCATGACCACTTTCGATGAACAGCTTGTCGACAGCGAATTCCTTGAAAATGTCTTTATTTAAACATATTAGCCGATATAATTCCGGTTTAAGCATATCATTTCTAAAACAAATATCCTTTTGAGTTAACCACTCTATCATATTGGCCTTCTTAGAGTTCGATGTCGGTGCTGGATTTACCAACTTGTTGTGGTATGATGCATTGTCAATAACCAACACAGACCTGGGTTCTAGATTGGGGATCAATTTTTCCGTCAACCATTTTTGATAATTAGTAATGTTCATGTCATCGTGGTAATTATAAGTAAGTCTTTTGGTGGGATTTATACATAAGTAAGGCACCAGGTGTAAAACCTTTTTCACTGCCGGCATGCACAATAATAAAACGGGATCCTTTTGATATTGGGATTTTCATGCCTCACCTGATTTGTCATTCCACGAAAATAATGACACATGGATTGTATGAACATAAGTTTCATTTGTGCATACTATTGTCCTGCCTTCTTCACGATACTTCCGCATCGCTCTCAAATAGGATATCCCTTTGCAAACGATGTCTGGTTTTTCTCGTAATACGCTCAAGTTGTCCTTTGTTTTGCACCACTGAAATCCCATATTTTTCAAAATTCTCCTCAGTGATGACTTGGAACCGTTGAAACCGATGGCATCTTGTAGAACGGGCAATAACCTTGTGATTGTAGGTAATATTTTTTCCTTCAAATAAAAATCATATATACTCCTTCTTATCACACATTCGTTAAAAGTATCTGGAGTGAGTTGACTCAGCCGGTTTCTTTTCTTTTTTGGCGACGACACAGCTTCATCTTTGCCATTATTTTTTAATGCAGCTATTAAAGATCTTACTGTTCTTGAAAAAAAGCCAGTAGCTGCCGAAACTTCATCAGTAAGAGAAAATTTCTGCAAAAAAAAATATTTATACATTAATTACTATCAGTGTTAAGGGTATTGAAAAAAATGATTTTTTCCAATATCGCAATGTGTTTCTATAACGATGGCTCAGTTCCATACAACGGTAAGTCAAAAAAATTGAAGTTTTGAGTTATATTACCCATTATATTCAAAAATCGTTCTTTATCAGTTCCACAAAGGTATGATTCGAAAAAAATATTGGTTTTCTATTTATAGACAGAACGAATTAAAAAAATTAAACAATCTCTCAGTTCCATAAAAATACAATTCGATATATCGCTGTATGGAAATATATTTTAGTGAATTATGGTTGACATCTTGCAGTTTCTCGCTCAAATCGGTTGTGGTGATTATCGACTTAAATGTATTTTAAAGTGTCAGAGGTTCGGTTTTATATGGAACTGAGCCATCGATATGAAGAATAAGTCTCATTGGTATAATATAAAATAACATAATTATTAAAACGGAATAGAATGAATTTCATCGAGATAATATAATAATAAAGAAATAGTACAGAAGCATTATTTTTCTTTTGTTGATATAATCTACGTACGCACGTAAGATTCATTAGTGTGTTTATTATGAAGTTCGTCGTGTTTATATTACTGTTTGTATGTTGTGTTATTTTAATTCCTATATGTATATAATTTTTTATACTGTAAATTAACGATACATCACAGGTTTTGTGTAGTAAGATTTTCGTTAAAAAATAATAATCGCGTATTGTTAAAAGTAAAAAATAAATAAATAAAATAAATTTAATCTTACGGTTTTGGAAGACACGCCAATAGCTGCCGAATCTTCTTCAATAAAAGTAAAACTCTGAAAAAAAAACATATTATATCTATTAAAACTTGACTCTTTTTAGGTTTTATTTAAATAAAGAAATATGTTATATATTTCTCTGACCAACATTGTTGCTCAGAGAAATAAAAATAAAGTAGTTAAAGTCTCTTTGTTTAGCTAATATAAGTATAAAGGACTAAAACAAATTAAATTAATGTAATATATAATATTAATTACCTCCATCAATGCTGCTTCACGTTTATTCTGCACGTATTTATAAACATTTAATATAATTTCTTTGCTTTGTCCACACAAAGGTCTTCCTCTTCCTAATTTCGTAGCCTCAGACATGGTCACCCTATTTTTCTTCGAGCAAGCGCGCGTTGTTCCTCTTCGACAGTTGAAGACGTACTAAAAGATTTATTGTGGGTTCGCACGACATGATATTAACCAATCACCGAAGGGATATCTACTAACACATTTACGGACCTGCATATTACACAATTTTTTTGTTTATGTGTTAGTTTTGGCATTCTTAAGTGACGGGGTCTGTACACAATTTACCTTTAACTACCGTAGTGATGAATTTGGTTCACATGTACCGTGGTGGCGTCTAGCAGACGTGATATTGGAAGGGGGATTTCTAAAAAAGTATTATTATTTTTAATACTATAATAATTATCAATGATATTGAGCTGGTATTCACTATAATCCTCAAAAATATCCCAAAGAATACAAGACCCAAAGAAAATAAAATAATAATGTGTAATTTAATTATTTATTTATTTAACGCCCTTATGGGCTTTTACAAAAATAGAGAATATAAATTTAAAAAGAAATATCATAAGACAGATAAAATAATAATACAGATAAAAGGCACAAATAATAATAGTTAAAAGGTAAAATAATAATACAGAAAAACATAAGACAGATAAAATAATAATATAGTTAAAGGTACAAATAATAATAGTTAAAAGGTAAAATAATAATACAGAAAAATTTATTAACCATTTCCATTTCGTTGAGATGTAAAGAATTGTATCAGCTTTGTCCTAAGCACAGTTATATTATCAGCAAAAATGTCAGCCGCCTCTGCATGTTCGTTCCTTAATGAGTGTAATCTGGGAATTACAGAGTTTAAGTAATAAGACAGTCAAGAGTAGAAAAAATTATGTTTTTCCATAGAATATCCTCAATGTTCTATACGAAACGCTTACTTCATTCTGCTTGCGTGGCTTCTGTCAGTCAGACGCTTGTGAGTCACGAGACGTCAAAATACTACGGTTTCTTATAAAATGGCGAAAAATTGAGTAGAATTTTGTTCGCATTGTATAAGAAATGTAATAAAATTTTTATAGAATATTTTCAAACCATTACACTGCATTAAAACGCAAATTTGACTTGGGTTACTTTGCTTCCCTACTCCTTATTTACGATCTTCGAACCCGAAGGTAAATAGTGTATTACAATTAGTATGTAGTATAGAGCAGCGCTACTCTACCTTTTTTCTTCGGGCCACATACATATGTTTGCTAAGTTACGCGGGCCGCAACATTATACATACTTATATAACGAAAAAAAATCATGTAGGGAAAAACAGTAGGTATTGGTTGAAAATGTTCTTAGGTTGTCACGGCCGTTCAGAATCTTCTGTGTATAGTTTTCTGGGATATTCTGCCGTGTATATGTGACCTCTCTGGCCAACGTTTCGGATCCCATCGCAGGGTCCATCATCAGGGCTGATGTACCATAACAGTTCGATTGCCCAAGAAATAAAAAGCTGGAAAAGTTAAAGAGCGGAAAAATTAATTCGCATTTGAATATTATATTCAATAAAACAAAACTTTGATGAAGATTTTCATGTAACATGCATCTGAAAATTTATTTTGTACAGGGAGGTTAATTGAGGAATTATTGAAATTAAATATAAAAACAGTTTTCAGCCCCATAGTTCGATCTCACGTATGTTAGGTAGTGTGAAAGATAACACACCGTTCTCCAGCAGAGTGCCTTGCGATTGTGGAGCGTTCTATATAGGAAAAACGCAATATCGCTACACGATTTAAGGAACAAATTGGAGCAATTAAGAACAACAACTCCAATATATCGGCAATCTGCGAACATGCATCAAAAGGGAATCTCTGTCACTTCATCAGATTTGACAAGACAAAAATCTTATCAACAGAACCGCATCTTATACCCAGATTAGTGAGGGAGTCCATTGAAATATACAAAGATTCCAATTTCAATATAGATGACAGTTACAAACTATCAAGTATTTGGCGCCCTGTTCTTACGACATTGATTCAACGCGTGAGAGACGTAGCAGTAAAGTCCGCCGACGTAACTAGTACATATTGTACACTGGTGACCTCTATTGTAGAAGAAGTGAACATTCCACAACAAAGTGCATATAATTTACGCCCTCGAAAGCCCCTCTCTCTACCCGCCCTCAAGCTCCGCGGGTAAAGGTTGTCCTCCTGATGACGTTGAATAAGAATTCAACGAAACGTCGAGAATCGTTTCATGGAAAAACATACGGTTCGTATAAAATATCCGCAACCAGTTACAGATAAATATGTCTAACGACCGTAATGTCTAAACCGTAAACCTTAACTCTTTAACGATACACATGAATATATGAAGGAATATATATGACAGGAAGGTGACAAAATAAGATGTAAAACAAAAGTAAATTGTTGCATCACTATTACACGCGTAAAACAAATGTAACAAATATGAATTGAATAATGAATATTATAAGTTTTAAAGCTTAATATCTCTATTTAATGTAACTAGAGCCTCCAAATGTTCGTGATTCCAACTATTCGAATATCGAATAGTTAATGATGATATATTCGAATATATTCGTAAATTTTTTAAGAAAGGAACAATTTACTTTGGATGATAAATACAGATAAATACATTCTTTATTTAAAAAGAACCCATTATAATTGTAGAGAATTTATTAATTTTAATTTTTAAAAATATATGTTATAAAAAACAACAAAAAATATATTGAAAAATAATGTTGAATACAATACAATATATAAAAATACAATATATAAATACAATATATAAAAATACAAATTAAAAAAAAAAACACAAAAAAATATATTTCAATTTTGTAAATATACATATATAAAAACAATAAAAAAAATATACATACACATCAGTATTCTTAAGATAACTGACAAAATTTTAGATATGTTTAAATTACTTCATATCACGTGCGTTTTTTTAAAATTATTTTGTATATAACTTCATGTTTGTCGGCTGGTTATGAAAAAGCTGACTCCATCGTTGACTCCACCGTAAGTGTTTATTGTAATAAAACTATAAAGATAAGCATGACTTTAAAAAAAGGCAAATGTATAAGACGTCCAACAATTTATGGCGTTTACATCTTTGATGTCCGACTTCATTATATAGCCCATAGCGGTATAAATTGAAAACCCTTGCAAATGACTTTCAGGGTTCGTAAACCTTTGTTTCGTTTGGAAAAATATTAAAAATCTTATAATATAAATATGAACGAATAATTTACGAATACTTTTTAAAGTATTCGAATAACGAATACTTAAAAACAGGCGAATGAATATATTCGAATTTCGAATATTCGGATTGGAGGCTCTAAATGTAACATCAAACGTCCTTAAGAGGCAAAACCTACCCACGAAGCGCGAAAGAAGGCAATTTTTGTGAATTTTTCTTGAATTTTGGTATTGGTGTCATTTCGAAATAAAAGTGCATACTTTTATGAATATCATAATTTTTTTATTAAAAAATATTCAACATTGGCGGAAAAATTTTGGGTTCTGTCGACTGCCCAAAAAAAGGTCCTCCGCGGTGACCACTCTCTTTTCATCTGTAATCACTAGAATAAAAAAAATAAAATATTATCAACTTTGACACTATAAGTCACTGTGTTTAGTCCAAAAAATCAATTTTTAGCAGCAGGCATTTGACTTTAAAATAGCGTTTCATATGGGAAAATTCAGGTTTATAATACCTATAAAAAAAAACTAAGTCACTTAAAAAAATCCTACGACAAAGACTAGATAATTATGTATTGAATAACCCCTAGAAATTTCAAGTCGATTGGTTCAGTGGTTGCCGAGATATTCTGGTCACTGATTTTTAAAACATGATTTCGAGTAAAACGTGTTTGAAAATTGAGTAATGTATAAATCGCGAAATTTTTCAACTTACATAAAATCATCGATTCCAGGTCCATAATATAAGTCCTCCACCTTGCTTTGAATTCCCATATCATCGAGCATTCTTCACAAACATGATAAAAATATGTTTATCGTGTCTATGAAAGAGCCCTGCTGACTATTTCTATTATGATAAACGACTGGCAGTTACCTGCTTGTAGCACGGCGCTGTGTGGCGCGGCACATAATCAACAAAGGGATGCCACTATTATCAGCTATAACTTTGTTATTTTTTTTAATTTTTGCACCAGACATTCTTAAGATCTCAAGCTTTAAGAAAATCAAAAATTTAAAAATAGATTTTTTCGAAATGTCTAGATAGGTATTTGACACTTTTCAGACAGATCGCGATAGAAACAACACCGCTCAAAACAATCCAATCACTAGAATTTGCAGTTTATGTAACCAGCTGTGTCCTCAAAACGTGGACAGGGTGGATGTGTTTAACATTTCAAGTTTGAAAAAAGTCCGCACCAATAAACACATCTTTCACTAGCCTCTCCTAGTGAAAAACTTCCAGATTCTACATATTGACCGAAATTTGTTTTTCTGTGTGCCTGCCGTATGAAGTTATCAATGTTAAACATCGATTGCTTTGAGTGTTTTTTAAAAATTATTTCTAATTTTCTAATGTTTTTTCTTTTTGAAATAAGTTCATGCTGCAGACACGCTTAGTCGGAGAATTGACATTAGTTTTTTACTTTGTGTGTATTAAATGTGTGTATTTTCAATGTCTCTTTATATAAAATAAAAAAATATACAGGTATCAGATGACACTTTGTGGTTCCGAACGCGCGTTATGACAGACATATAATAATTTATGATGTGAATTTAATACTGATTCGATACTGCTGTGCTATTGGCCAGTGATGTACAAGATACCCTATACAAAGTATCTGGAATACAAAATGCAAGATACTTTAAAAATCAAGTATTTCAAATACCAGATACAAATAACTTTCTGGAATGGTATCTGAAATACGAGATACAAAATACGTATCTTCCAAATACTTATTAAAGATAAAATCCTTTTGTAAGAAAACACATTTTATTGAATGTAAGTTTATTTTTTTACGTGAATTATTTACAAATAAATCGTGCTGATCGCGCAAATGTGACAAAATAAAATATTATATTTTTAAGGTTTTAATTGAGACTTAAGTAAAACCAGTTCTTCAAATATTTTGTCGCTCATTTTTCTTCGATGAGGTCTCATTATAGTAAAAAGTATCCTAGCAATCTTAGTACATATTTACAAAATACTAAGATACCAAAATAATGTATCTAAATACAAGATACAAGATGAATATTAAAAAAAGTATTTCAGATACAAGATGAAAATACGTATTTTGTATCTGTATTTCACATACTTGAATCTTAGGTAAGTCACATCTCTGCTGTTGGCACACGTGGAAACAACGGTGAGTAATCAAGACCCAACATGACGTCATCAAAAAGCCTTTGTTGTCGTTAATCAAAATTTTCAATGAGGACATCAATTTTAATATTTATTTGTGAAAAGGTATCTCTTTAAAAAAGTAACCCATAAAAACCAAGTTTTTATTATACTCCCTTTCTTTGTAAAGTATAACAACAATTAAAGACGACTTAAAACATATAACATAACACTAAACTTACAGTATGAAAATGAAAGCCTGTGTACGTAATTCAATCACCATAATAATACACAATGAATTTGATCCAATATATATTGTGAAGACTTCATAAGCAAATTGAAAATAAATTTCAATAAGAGCGCCTGAAGCGTATGCAATTTACGTAACACCATTTATGTCTCACGTCATAAGTCTCGGAAAACTGCTCTCTTAGCTTTCTATTGGTGAGTTGTGACTTTATGGTGTGAAATATTCCGTTGCACGATGCCCGCGCATTTCGTTGCATTCTAAAATTTCGCCTTAAATGCGCCTAAACAAGTATACCTTAAAAAATCCATACGATATTCCAATAATATTTTTTAAAACCAGTTAACTTATGGGAAAAAAGAGTGAATAAATATTCTCTACCCAATTTTCAAATATGTACCTATTACGTAGAATTTTTTTGAAGGTAGGCAGATTTTTTTAAAAATAATTTACCGCAAAGGTAGACTATGTCTTTGTAATTACAACGACAAAATGTCATATGTTAAATTTGAGAATTGTAATTGGAACAATATTATTTCCGATACAAATATTGTGTAGGGAGGTAATGATTATTTAATATCTACTTGTACAAAATTTTAAGTTTCCTTTTTTATAAACATATGTTTCTGATTGCATCGATCGTTTTTCAAAAGAACATATTTTTCTCAATGTTACAAGCCGTTGGTTATTTAAAAATGTTGCAGTGTTTAATTAAAACGGCGAAAAAATAATAAGATGCTTTCGAGATGTGAATCTACAGAATAAAGCTCAAAATAAGCAAGATGGACACACTGACGAAAGAAAATGTAATGCTTCGGATGAATAAAGAAGAATAAATATGCCATTAACAAGCATACGGGAACTTGCAAACCTCGGACATGTAATCAGGCGTCCAGAGAACAGAATCTTGCATCATAATGCAGGGAACGAAGAAAGAGGGAATCGGGCCCTGGAAGAAGGCAATAGATTGGCCAGTCTACTTTTGCTGTAAGAGCTTTTCCGGGGGGCAAAGTCATCATAGCCAACGTCCACTGAATGAATAATAGGTAAGAATGTTCTTAGATTTTCACGGCCACTCAGAAACTTCTAGCTTGTGTATTCTGGGGTATTTTGCCGTGTTTTTACGACCAAAAGGGTTGATGAGCACAAACGGGCATGCAAACTCGGTCATCCAGGAAAATCAGTGCTGTATGAGCATTTTCTGGATACCGGCCAGCATTTCGCATTCGAACCTAAAATTCTTGGAAAGCTTAAAAATCACCATATGCGTCTTATCAAGGAAGCACTCGAAATGTACAAGCATCCGATAAATATTAATAGAGATGATGGTCCCAAATTAAAAAAAACATCATGGTATCCGGCGCTTCAAAGTCAATCTCGTCGCAGTTCCCGCAGGGTTAGTTATATAACACAATAGATGAATCATACACTCACAAGACAACCATGACTCCAACACGGTATTGCCACGTAACACATAAACACACAAAAATACTAAGATTCCGACACGGTATTGCAAGCCACAACACCAAAACTTAGAATAACACATCATCTCTCATGATGATCCTTGATCTCATGATGATCCTCCTTGTTATTACGACCATCCTTGCCGACGTTTCGGATCCTTGGTCGGCAAGGATGGTCGTAATAACACGGCATAATACCCCAAAGACCACCCCAAATCCAGAAAATAATAGGTACACGAGGAAAAGAAGATTCGTATTTCCAAAAGCCCACCGTTAAATTTTTAATAGCTTATCGCTTCCGACAATCCTAAAATGCGGTATTTAAGTATTTTTTTACATCTCGTGTCGTCAATGCCGGATTAATGACCGTATTCTGAACCAAGCAAAATTGCTATTTCTGCATCTTGACATTATTGTACAAAATTGTAATATCGCCAATTTTGACGTTTAAAGTTTGACAGGTTTACAATTAATGGATCAATCAATTAGAAAGCTCATTATCGATAATTGTGAATAATTTTACGTTTTAGAGCTTTCTGATTGACTGAATTCGTCAATTTCAAACCTGATGCACTTAAAACGTCAAAATTGACGGCGTTACAATTTTATTATTTGTTATTTTGTTATTTGTTTATTTGGAAATATTAACAGACATAAGAAAATGATATAAATAAATGAGTGTAACATATCTCACATAGAAATAATTTTGAAGTAGTACATAATAATAATAATATAAGCATGTTAAAATAAATGACATCAATTGTAACAGTA